>PVKA01001105.1:0-158893 GCA_004027165.1 Ctenomys sociabilis | reverse complement strand
TCACTCTAGCATCTAACATTTATAGTCAACAACCTTCCACTTACTTACATGTGAACCTTGACCCTTTAAGGAGTACTTCAGGGTGTAGTCATTGCATGGACTTTTCATTGACCAAATTATGATTTGATTTGAAGGCATCATTGGCTGGACTCAGGGTCCTTCGCACAGTGGTGTGACTTTATAGGCATTGAGAACAGGCATGAGGGCCAGCGAGATAGCTCAGCAGACTAAGCACCTGCCTAGGCAAGTACAGGGACTGAGGCTCTATCCCTGGCACCATATGCCATGCTTTTTTGCCCCTGGGTACACTGAGCCAGCCACAAAGACTGGGTGTGGTGGGGCACACCTGTAATCCCAGCACTCAAGAGACTGAGGCAGGAGGATCACCATGAGTTCAAGGCCAGTCTGAGCTACACAACAAGTTCAAGGCCAGCCTACACTATACAACAAAAACTTGCCTCAAGAAAAAAATAAAAACAATGAGCACAAACTAAGCACCCCTTCTTCTGTATGCATAGACCTGAGCTCAAAAGTTGGATGCCAATTAGAAATCACCAAGGAACAAGCTGGTCTCACTTACCTGCTTGGTTAGCGCCTTGTCAATGTCATCCAGACTTGGGAAGACTGCTTGGTCTATCTTGACCAGGATACAGACCATCTTGCTAAATAGCTTAGCTGCCAAGAGGGCCTTAAAGCAACATAACAGAAACCCATCCTTCAGTTAGTCACAGCTTTAAGGGATACCTGCTGGCCACAGGCATCATGCTTTCTTCCTACTGGGATGTGTGTTGACCTGGACACCAGAGCAGAGGTGGCTATCAGGACGGGCAATGTATACCTGTTGCTCTCTAGGGCCATAGGTAATTGTCAACTATACTCTTGTGGAGAGAATTCACTCCCCAGGGTTCCTCAGGCATTCTGCCTGGGAACAGGTGTGACTTGGATGGGTAGTGATATAGCTCCAGGAACAAGGTTGATTTTCAGTTTCTGTTCTATGCCTCAGTAGCCACTTGTGTTCTCAGTGTTCCACCCACATCTTTAGTTGCTTCATCTGTCCACAGGAAAATAGTGCCCCTCCTATAAGGCTGTCCTGGGGGTGAGATGAGATGCCAGCTGCTCCTGAGTGTACTGTGCAAGTTGCGGAGTTCTCATAGGATGTGCAGTGTTCTTAGGCTGAAAGGTTGGACATCATTTGGTCTTTCTCAGCTTGAGCTTAAGACCATCTGTAGAAACCAGCCCTCTCCAGAAAGCCTGCTGAGTTCTTATGCTCCACCTAGAGGACTACTGTGGGATATTTTATTGAAGTAAAGTGCAGGCCTACAACAGAATTAGAAGTCACTAGCCTGTGTACGCTCCAGGAGAAACTGGGGAGGTATGTCTCTGAGGACTTCAGGAGTGGGTGAGGTGAGGATCAAAGAAAAGGTCCAGTGAAGCGAGTGTGACAGGTACAGGTGGGAAAGGAGAGGAACTGTATGTGAGTGTCTCTGGCCACCTGAGGTGTTCCCTGTGGACAGAGATGACAGAGGTGGTTGGGCGGGGCTGGCTGGCAGGGGCCACTGGGCCGGCGGGTGGTGAGTGAGGCACACGGGGTGAGTGATATTCCCGTGGTCATAGTATCTTTCTATCAGAGAGGTCGGCCAAGGACACTCTTCCTAATCCTGCGCCTTTCTGTTACATCTTTCCACTTACAGAGATGAGCAAGCTGCAGTCAGATTTCTAAAGATGAAAATATTTCATTCTTATTTTAAAATAAATATTCAGACCTGGAAGGGAGACAAAGTGACTTCCACAGCATGGCTCTCTTATAAGAATTGGAGATTCATTAAATGACGCTCCGAATCCTGAGGCCTCTGATGGCCATGTGAAGTGAACATCTTGTAGGAGCCCAAAAGGATGCAGGATCCTCACTGTCCAGAGAAGCTCTTCCTCCAGTCTCTGTCCCAGGGAGAAGTCATTGCGACTGCAGGGAAGCTCAGTCCCTTACCTACCACACTCATTTCCATTGAGGGCCAAGACCTAAAGAAGGCCAAGGTGGATGGTGTCCTCTGCTCTCTGGAAAAGGGTGAAGCTATATTTTGGAGCAGTTAAGTTTTTACTTGGCATTGTAATTAACATACCCCACATCCCACATCTTACATTCTTGTAGTCCAAGATTCCATCCCATTCACTCAAAACATTGTTGTCTCGGATGCTGACCATACCTCGGAAGGCATTGACATGGATGACTTGGGTCCCAATAGATCCATTCAGAAGGTGGTTGTTGTTGGTTCTCTGAGGAAAATCAAGCCACAATGAGGAAATCTGAAAGTTCAGAATTTGTACTTTGTCCATACCTTGCAGGTTGAGGGATGCCTGCAAGGCATTTGAGGGGTGTCATGCTTGATTATCCCCACGGGAATACTTCTGCTTAAAGAGGTCTAGGCAGATGGGACCCTCTCCACCCCACTCACCATCAAGGCCAGAGACGGAGGTAGGAAGAGCACAAGGATGGAAACTGCAATCTGAAATGGGAGCAGGTGTTAGTGGACCTTTTCCTTAGCTAGAGATGAGCTTAGGATCCTAAAGCCCTGTTAGAGTCAGAGCTTTCTTAAAATGATTAATACAAGAAGTGATCAAAATATATAGTAAATTAAAATTTTTTTCAAGTAAAAATCATACTGCCATTAAATCCTATCGAAATACTTTTTCTCCTTTCAAATACACTTATTCCACTGTCTTTGCTACTTTCTGAAGTAGTTCTGGAAGTCCCCTTTCATGTCTATGCAATATGATACAAAAATACAATGAATACTGCCAGGTGCCATCCAATAGAATAGCTTATAAAAGCATCAGAGTGTATCCTTGTCTACCTTCTTCACCAGTCCAGCTTCTTGCAAAGTCAAAAATGACCAGGAGAGGCAAGCATTTTGACCTGATGTAGTACATGCAAGGAGGCACACAGGCACGACTAGAGACACTCACCAAAGAAGGCTTCCAGAATACTTCAGAAAGTGGCAAGAATGGTGGGATAAGTGTGTTCAAAGCCAAGGGGAATATTTGGAGGGGAAGTACTTCAGTGTGTCTTTTACTTTCATACATTTTAAAAATTTGAATGATTATCATATTTTTTAAAAAAGCACATCTCAGTAGCCTTCGCCATCTCTCCTGCCGTGGGACCTCAGTGCGTATCAGGAGGCTGTGGTTCAGTGTTTGAATGAGGATTGCTGACTATTTGGGGACAGCGAACCGATCACTCAGAGATGTCTCCTTTGTTGCTTCTGCTGCTATTCACTGGATGAAAAGTCAGGCAACCCTACCCCCCACTTGGTCTGCACACAAGGTGCATACTAGACTAAACCATAATTGCACCTATAATACAGATCCTGTTTTGTTTTCTCTGCCTTCCTCCCTACTTCTGCGGCAGCTTCTCTCGTCCATCTCTTCAACTCAACTCCAAATCACCTGGCTGCCCTGCACTGCCTCTATCCACCCACCAACCTTCTGGAAACGGATATCCTCCCAACTTCTAGTCCATTAACTCTTCCTTCCTTGCCCAAGAATGAAAGGCCATGGGCCACTTTACAGCTTCTTTTGGAATAGATTGTATGTTGCTGTGGCTAACTCTTAAAATATTTGTACTTAATCATTTTTTCTCTGTGTGTCCTGCCTTTCATGCTGAGGGAATTTGAGGCATCAGAAAATACAAAAGATTATTGGTGAAGGCAGAGAAAGGTCTTGGTAAGAAAGTTCAGCAATGAGCCTTTCCTCACTTCAACAGATTATTATCCAGAGTGTTTAAGATTCCCTCAGCTCTGGCATAGTCACAACATCAACTGGAATTGGTGGGGCATACCTTCTCCCCACCCCACTCCCCAGTATCTGTACAATAGTCCACACACAGTTCCAATAGTAAAAACTGAAATACATCTTCAAGGGGAAATGAAACAGCTACTTGAATAGTAAGCATAGTTGGTGAGGTCAGCCACCAAGGTACATGAGATGAGAAGACTACACCATCTCATTAAACTATTTGAGTTGTTGCCATATATGAAATACATCCAGAGATTTTTCTCTACTGGTGATTTGTAAATAGCATCAACACCAGAAGGTGGACCCCAAATATTAATATCTATCTAATGTTCCAAGTTTCCTGACTTTCAATTCTTTGAAGAAGACCCTTCATTCAGATATTTCAAAACAGAGACTTACCAACAGAAAGACGATGGACCAAAATAAGATTTAAGATCTGAACTTTCGATTTGGGTTTGATTCGAAAAGTCCATGGAGGGGAAAATGAACTCCTCCATGGCGATTTTGGCTTGAACATAAGCACCTACGTTCAAAATGAGAAAATGTACTTACAAGGTGGCTCATGTTGTCTCTCTCACAGACCTCATGCAATTGCCTGCGTAATAGGGTTTTCTATGTCCCATTTATTTGCTGAATCTGGTTTATATAGGCTTAGACCTTCTAGTTATTGCCATGATAAAGGGCCTAGGAGTAGTTAACCATGATCCAGATATTATTCATGGAGAAAAAAAAGTAAGCTTATGTAATTAAAATTATCACTTTTCTTTAACTACGTCTGAGTACATTTCCCTTTTCTCCTGATACTGCCACTGGTTCCAAGGCAAACATGGGATATAAATGAGTCTTTGTAGGTTGGCATATCCATGACCTTATTCTCTAAGGCAAGGATTGCAACAGTAGATCCCACAAAATGGCCCTGAAACACAGTCAATGAACTCCCTGTTTCTACTTTTGAATTTCAGAAAAGTTTTTTTTTTTTTTTTTTCTCTGTGAGAGTGGTTGGGAGAAACCTCATGAAGCCCAAAGAGACAGATGGAACAAGATTAAGTTGATTGGAAAGCAATATGGCCCAGCCCTAACCTGAACAGTTTGCTCTGTACTGCACTTTGCCCACCTACTCAGCCGACCTCATTCCATCCCTTCAAGCACCCACCTCTGACTGACTTTCCTGATAGTCTGCCATTCTGTTTCTACTATATAGCTTTGTTTTACCTCAAGATGCTTTTTCCCCCCATAAAAGATCTTTTCCCCAGCTCTGGAGCCTCTGAGACCTAAGGGAGTGATGTCTTCATACAATAATTTGAGCTTCTTATACATTTTTTTTCTCGAGTTCTGACAGTTGGTAGCTCAGCTACCTGGATGAATTCCATCAAGCAAGAACCAAATAGATATTTCTTCTGAGAGAACAACTCTACAGGAGAAGCTGGGCACTCAGTTGATCCAAAAGGGGAGGCAGGCAGTCCAGGACTTACAGTACTTAATGAAAATTCACGATTGGAAACATCAAAGAGGTAGAGTTTGGACACCATCAGATCACTCAGGATTCACATAATATTTTCCTCTTATCTTCATTGTTCTTAGTACTTCAGAAACACAAAGCACAGACCACATTCTGAAGTTTATCATTGACTAAATAAGTAAACAAAGTAGACTTAGAAAATGGATTACAGAGACTAACAAACAGCAGGCTTTGTCTCTAAATAGGGAGTAAATAGGGGAGAGATAACATTCAGTCCTTTATTTGGAATCTCAGTGAATTTTCAGGAAGGTTTATAGAGCCATTAGATTTGAAATCCACAAGGGATCTCTAAATGTATTACAATCCCTCTAATGAAAACTGCAGAAATCACTAGGAGAGAAAACAGGAAGGATTGTGATTTGCTGAAAATCCCAAGTAAATGAAATTATGTGTTTTATAAAACCCCTTAGAACTCACAAACACAAAGTTTTCAGATGAAGACGTGCAGTCAATAAATTAATTCTGTAAGACAAAGTCCTACTCAGAACTCTACACTAACCAGATCTGTTAGTGCAGAGCTGAAAGTTGAACTCAAATCTATGGACTTCTAGTGTTCCAACCATATGCTTTTTGCCCCAAGTGTGCTGTCTTTTGGCATTTACCAACTTGAAGCTGTGGATTAAAAGAGAAAAGTCTTGGGAAAACAAAAGTTTCCATTTATAGATTATTTCTCAGGTAACTATGTTGAGCAACTAATTTTACTTGAAAGTCTCCATGCCTATGAGGACCATGACCAAATCTGGCACTCCATTCTTTCCCATCCATAGCCCATGCTTTCCTAATTCCATTCAGTGGTTCATAACCTAGAGGCTCCTTTTTCGATTCCTTCCTTCTATCCCTTCTTCAAGCCAAATTTAATAAATGTCCTCTTTCTAGACTTCCTTCATTCCCACTAAAGCAGTCTCTGCTTTGGAAAAATCACACTTGTGTGCTTGTGCCTTACTTATGTTGTTTATGTTTTTCTTATACTTAGTTCTATAGTTTTGTGACCAGGACCTTAAACTGCATATTTATGTTACTTGGCAGTCAACTCCATGAGGTTAGGGGCTGTGCTTTGTTTTCTGCTGTACCTCAATGTCTGGTTAAGAGTATGCAGTAATGTTTTGAATTTAGTGGCAAACAATGAAATCGAGTATTTAATAATAATGCATTTAGACAAATTTAACAGAATAGCATGCTTATTCTGAATAATCAAAAAAAATGATCATCATTATAAGCTCTAATTTTAAGTTCAATTGCAAAGCTACCAGACAGGCATCAATACTCTTGTCCCCGGACTTTAGGCAAAGTTGTGAACAAAGAACGTGAAAGCCCACCACTTCAGAGTCCTTTACCTTTTATCCTGCATCCTGGAACCTTTGGCAACAGCAAGACTCTTGCTCTGGTTTCTTGTCCTGCTCAGTGTTTGTTAAACATGCTTTGATTTTCTCCTTAATGTATTTATTGCCCACTATAAACTAGAGACTTCCTCATTTTTTGTTTTATATGACTAGTTTCACTCTGGAATCTAGATATCTGTATTCATCCCTACAAAGCCACTGATGTTTGACTAATCTTTTTACCTTGTCAGAATTTAGTGGACATCAGAATTGAGGATTTTTCTTTAAATAATGAGGTTTTCTCAATGCTTTATATATCTTTATTGCTTGCCTCATCTCTTAGCAAATACAAAATATAAATCAATAAACCAATAATGTCTTTATGACCTACTCACAGTTTTCCTTCTACCCTGTTTTGTTTGATCATTTTTTAATTAGTTCCCAAATTCAATCTTGATTATATCTGCTTGTTTTCGGGATTGCCTCTCTACCCCCCCAATTTAGCTTTCTCAGCTTCCTGTACCTTGCTCACTCCTGCAAACATTTCAAGTCCTCAACTGCCCAGACCGCTCTGTGCTCTTGTTATCACTTTCCTTTCTGGCTCAGTTCTCCTGGATGTTCTTTCTTTGGCCATTAGACCCTACACCTTAATATTTTGTCACCTAAGGCCCTTTTGAGTAAGTATTCTGAAAAACTCTATCTTGCTTTACCTCATACCTCGCCCCTGAGCTATTCATCCCTGTAGCTTGCTTACTTGTCCCATTCCTTGCTTTCCTTCAATCTGTTCCTTATTGCTCCCATCTTGCTAGGTGGCTGACAGCATCATTTATGTAGCTTAATGTTATTATTATCAAACTTTTTCCTTCAAGGAAAAACTTCAAGACCAGATCATTTTTCTCTCCAGAGAGAAGTGATTAGCATTTGCAGCCCTTGCCTCCATGAAGACATCCAAATAGATTTAACCCAAGTTAAGAATTTGGTAAAATTTTATCCATTTGGCTAACCTTCAGCAGTGTGCCAGGCGGCAATCTTATTAAGGCAGGCTTTTGGAAACTAAGGCTCATGAGATGATGCAATCTCACATGTAGTTTTGTTGTAGCACATTTTGCCCTCTGAGAGTTGTAACTTTGGTAAAATTGCCACTTCAGGAATGACTTGGGCTTGGGTAGTAGGGCAGTGTGACCATGTACTAACCCATGAGCAGAAACGAGGAGTCAAAAGCAGGGTCTGCAGCTCCCTCACACCTCCATTAGGCTGGGGTAGATGGCACCTTATCTAGGGTCAATATCGCAATCACATGGAAGAACTTTATCTCAAAGAAAATCTGACTTCCCAGGAAACCATTGCAAGGTACTCTATTTGATTGTAACACCTGTCCACGAAGTAATCTGTGCACATCCTGGGGCACGATCTCTCCAGTCCCTCACATAAGTGCTTCTGCTTACGGTGCTCCCCAAGCTTTCCATCACATGCAATCTGTTTAGCAAAGACTGCGGAGGCAGCATGAAGAAAAAAATAGAGAAATAATCTCATGGATGCTTTTTCTTGGATGTTAAAGTGACAACTTCCTGAGCACCGTTGTGGGCAGGAGTTGGGTCAACAGCTTCTTGGCGCTCACTGAGCATGCTCCTCCCTCCCTGCCCCAGTGCCCAGGCACTGTGCCCACACAGCAGCTGGTGAGGCTCCCTTGGTGTGTGATCCTCCCTCTCCCCTCCTTTTATTGAAATCCCAGAAAAGGAGAGTTAACAATAAAGTAGAAAAACCCATGAAGACAGAAAAATAGATTAATGTTTACCTGTGTCACAAGGACACAGGTATTCTAGATAGTCCATGTGATGGAATAATACAATAATATGTGTCTTTTACTTTCATTTAGCATATTTTTAGAGTTCATCCATGCTATAGTATCTATAAGCTCTTCATTTCTTTTTATAGCTAGTATTTCCTTGTATATATATTTTAAGGACCGGGATTGTTGAGTCACACAGTAATTTTATATTTAACTCTTTGAGAAACCACCAAGTTATTTTCTATAGGTGCTGAATAATTTTGCATTTCTACCAACATGGAAGGGTTTTGTTTCTGCACATCCTTACCAATTCCTTTTTTTTTTTTTTAATTTTGTATTGTAGACATCTTAGTGGGTATGAGATAGTTTCTCATTATGGCTTTAATTTGCATTTTCCTAATAAAGGAATAGATATTTAAACCATGCTGTGGAGGCATGGACTTAGTCCGTATGAGGAATGATATGTTAAGTGTTCTGGTCACTTAGTTTCTTGATTAATTCAGTGAATAAACATCCCCTGAGCATCTTTTACAAAGTAGACCTTGATTGCTCTGAAAGTCTGAAGGATGAATAAGACCAAGACTTTTCTCTGAAGAACTCCTGCCAACTGGATGTAATGAGATGTTTTACTTGTCATGAATTTGCAATCTATTCTAAGTAAGAAGTTTTGAAGGGGACAAGAGGAAGTGTCCCCTTCCTCATATTAAGGAAGGTAGATTTAAAACTTGGGTGATAATCAGAAGCTGAGGTTGTGAGAGTCCATTAAAGAACTCTGTCAAACTCAAGATCTTGCACAAAGTCAACTCTTCCCAGGATGAGCAATGAGCCCTAGCTCACAGGTCCTACTTAGCTCCTCTGAGCACATTCAGAGCTCCAGGACTGGACCTGGATTTCCTTCCCTGAAGGACTACAGAGCTGAAAACACAACTGCTTGGCCTGATGTGATGGTTTGCATCTAGATGTCCCACCAAAGCCTCATGGGATCATGGGGAGAAGCTTTGTCAGTGTGGCCGAACGTAAAGTTTGTGATTGATTCATGTTCTAATGCTGGTATTGAGGATGCGAGTGCCACACCCACTGTAGACTTATACAGTGTAAGGGACAGAAAGAGGCTTGTCCTCTCCCTCTCTCCCTTGCTTGTTTGCTTTTTCTGTCTTTTCCCACCATGAACTGCTGCCCTCTGCCATGTGCCACCTTGCCTTAGAGCTCCCAACTGAAACCTTTACGAACTGTGAGCTACATAAATCTTTCCCCTTTTAACTTTGGGTGTCAGGTATTTTGTCTCAGCAATGAGAAAAGTAACTGAGACACTTGGCTTGGAGTATGTTGGAAGTTAGGGTGGTCACTGGGAGAGAGGGTTGGACTTTTTGCCCTTTAACTCAGTTCCTAATGCTGAGCCCGAACCTCGGGCCAGACTTCACTCCTTTTACTTTAGTATCAGCAGTCTAGAAGGGCTTCTGCCCATTCTGATGATGCCATAGTTTTGTTCATTCCTTTGACTTAGACAGGCTGGGAATTATAAAATTTGCCCATATTGAACTTGACCCAGGAGTTTCAACTTGTGGATTGGACTCTCTAGGGCCTATACTGCCTGCCTAATCTGGTTTGGTCTTCCAGATTTCTTTTAAAGTTGATTCAATTTTCATTTTAATCAACATATGCAAGAGACTGCAATATGCCTGACACTACAATAACACAGAGGAGACAGACGTGAATGAGTAGACGTGGTCCCTGATGGGATAGGGCTGACATCCTGGCAGGATATATAACATGGAGCACATCCATTACCTATCAGTTGGTCATTTATCTAACAAATATTTATTGGTTTCATATGAAATCTTAGGCAGGAGTTTAGAAACGAAGAACACAGTGACAGACCAGATATACTGGGTTCTTGAATTTGTGGAGGAGATAGGAACTTAGTACTTAAACACATTTGCCATCTACCTCTTCTCCATGTCTTCACTTGCATCCTCACTCAACTGTGATTCTATAGCCAATTAATACAATCACATTTTTGAATACTCACCTTGTCCCAAATTTGTTTCAGTGAACTCTCATGACTGAACCCTATCTCTTCCTATTTGGTGGCTGGAGATTGCACAGTGATACTGTGTGGTAAAATTTTAAGTTCACATTCACTTACCTCTAGCATAAAAGTCACAAGCAATCTTGTTCAAGTCTAATCATATTCTCACTCTGCAAGATAGCTACCCTAAGCGCTTTTGTCTCTCACCAAACCTTGACTATCTCTGCCACAGCTTCCTTAGCGTGCTTGTGTGTTTATGGTGTTTAACCTTGTTCTGGGCCTCACAGAGCCTTTATATTGCAGGGGCAGGTAGCTTGAACTATAGGCTATTGTCTGCTGGTTTCCCATTGGAATCTCCTAGTGGGAGGCACAGATACAGAAGGCTGGAGAAGGGGGAGGATTCATTCTGCCTGCCTGGCAGTGGCAGCTGCCTGAAGGCCTCAGCAAGGTCCAACCCATCAGTGTGCCCAGTAATGGCAGAAAGGATGGCTTTTGTTCAACAAATTAGTGATACCCTTCCAGATAGTATCTCCTTTTTTTCCATTGGCTCCTTCAGTGCTTCCAACAGTTTGCAATCAGTTTCTTCTATTAAATTTCTCTCTGCTTGAGAATGTTTCTTTTTTTCCAAATTGAACAATTTGTTCCTTCCTCCACCAAGAGGATGTGAAAAGGACTTTCATGCATCCCACCAGCGTGTCTACACACTATCCATCTTTGTGCATATAGACTAGCTTCTTTCCCATTTCTAAGGACTGGTCCCAAGTGTTCCCAGCTCTGACTCACCTCTGTCTTGATTCTAGATCCTTTTCTTGTTTCCCACTCATACATCTGTCTATTGCATTGTGTCCTTTCACTTCTCTTTTATTTCTGTGAGTAAATGTACATCTGCTTATGTCTCCTACATTTAGATAAAATAAAGTGACATGATGACAAAAATAAAATGCCTCTCCTGACAGCAGTTCCAACTCTCAGGACTATTTCTTTTCTCTCTATTGACAGCTACATCCCTGGGAAGAGTTGTTCATAGTGTTAGCTCTTCATCTGCCTTTGCAATCAGGTTTATTCCCAGGTACTCCACTGGAACTACCCTCCAGTACGCTCCACAGTAAGAAGTGCAAGGGTCAGCTCTCAGTCCACCTCCTACCTGACCAGTCAGTACCACTTGTTGCCATTGAGCCTTGTGATGATGGTTAATCTTGAGTGTCAATTGGATTGGCTGGCTGTGTCTGCATGGGTTGGGAGGCATGGCCTAGGGAACTATACCTGGTCCCTGGACTCTGCCTCTCCCTAGTTCCTGCTCTACCCTTAAGCCATGAGTTGAGCAACTTTCCTCCATCAGGCCTTTCTGCCACGATGTTTCTGCCTCAGAGCCAGCCTGAAACCTCTGAAATGGTGAGCCAAAATGAACATTTTCATCTTCAAATTATGCAACAAAAAACCTGACTAATACAATCCCCTCAGTGGGTCTTTGGTACACTGCACTTGTATAGTTTTCCTTGTTCTGTTCTGCCTGCTCTTTTTCCTTTTTGTCTTCCCTGTCTTGAAACATAGGCATGTCCCAGACCTTAGCTCTTGGATCTCCTTCCTTTCTGATCCTGTTCAGATTGCTTATTGGTTCCATCCAATGTCATGGCTTTAAATATGGTTTCTATTCTGACAACTCCTGTGGTAATACTTCTTCCCCAGGTATCTTTCTTGGCTTTCAGATGCATGTGTGTAACTCTTTACTTGATATCTAGTTTTCCAAACAGCTGTGTTCAGAACTGAGGTCAGTTACTTTCTCTTTCCACACCTACTGCCCCTTAGGCTTTCCCATCTCAATGAATGGATGCTCAGTTCCCCCCTCACGAAGGCCTGTGGCCCAGGTCTCCTCCTTCCTCTCTTTCCCACGTGAATGCATCAGGAAATCTTGCTACTCTCCCTTCAAAGCATGCATGGCATTAAAGAATTTCTCATGAACTCTACTATTACTGTCCTTGTGTCATCCAACCCTATCTCTTACTAAGAATATTTGGGAAGGTGTTATTAGAGAGCCCTAGTTAAATTAGAAGGCAGGCTGTGTCATTTTTCTGAATCAAATCTAGTGCCAACATTTCACCTCACTCAGGGTAAAGGCACAGGTACAGCAGTATATATGAACCCCCACGGGCTGGACCCTACTGCTTCTCTGCCTTCACCCTCCTTCAACTTCTCCACGCTCCATCTTCACTTCCTCCCATTATTCCTCAGGGGCTCTGCATAGTCTGCTCCATTTTTCTGGAATTATCCTACTCAGGAATGCTTATGCATTCAAAACATGACCTCAGTTAGGCCTTCCTTGGTCACACTATATAAATAAACTGCAAACATCTTTGTGACTCCTGATATTTCTATCTTATCCTTTGCTGTATTTTTTTTTTTTCTGTCCACCTGACTAAAGTCAAACATCTTATGTGCTTTCTTCATTCTAGGATATAAGCTCCATGAGGATGAAAACTTTGTCAACTTTGCTTTTTGCTTAATCCCAATTTATAAAACAAGGAAGTTACTTGGGATATAATAAATAAGTGTGAATTCACTGGTTAATTCACCAAAAGAGCCTTCAAGTGAAAGAGAGAGGATGACATCCAGGGCCTAATACATAACAAGGGGAAGAGGAGACACCAGCTCTGTCTGACAAGAAGCTTTGGAATAGGTCAGATCCATCTCAACCCCTAGGGCCCTGAAAGCAGGTAGGAGAGAGACGAGTTATTCTGCCTTGTCTCTTGGGGTTCAGGAGAGGGGAAAAATCTGGATCTATCTGATTTCAGTAAATACAGGGATGCCTCTGATTTGCTAAGTGGGTAAGACTGAAGTGGTTTCATGATAAAGCAAGAACTTGTCAAGGGGGATTTCTGAGCCCGTTTTGTTCATCAAATCCATTGAGGTGTTAATCCTCCATCTAGATAACAGAATGAGCCAATCGCGGACCTTGACTTTAAATGCCACCATAGATTAACTGACTGTCAAGGGCCTCAGCTGCCAGCAGACAAGGCTTGCTGGTGAAGAATGTCAAACATGCATGGCTGGGACAGGGACATTCCAGGCTTACTCCTCCCCAAGTGGCACAGGAGCAATCATGATGAGGTCCTGAAAGGCCCTGGGTATTTCATTGCCTGCTACTATCACAATCCACAAGAGCAGGAAGAAACCTATTTTTTACCGGATTATATGGTGAGATTGGCTCTCATGCTTGAGGGCAAATAAAAACCTCAGGGAAGAGAATGCCAGACAGAATCAAAATATACTAAAAACTTTCTATTAGTACATTGTAAAGCAGAATGATAATGTTACTAAGCATCTTGAAATTAAAGTTGACTCTCTAATACTATGATTATTTTCTGTGATCTCTCCTGGTATTGCCCCATATAAAATCATACATGAACATCTTTTCTCTAGATGAATGTGTCATGAGGTTTTTACTTTTCTATATTTAAGTTAGCTATTCAATACTTAGAGCAGAGAAGTTTTCTTTCTAAGTATATGTTAGGCATCTTTGTGTGAAGACAGGATTATTGTTTCCTATTTTTCTTGAAGATAAACTCCCAAAATATCTAAGTCAAAATATTTAGACACATTCTGACACAGGTGCATTATGTACTGCCAAACTGCTTTCTAAAATATTTATTAATTTTCACTTCCAGTCATAGTGTATGAGAATACAAATTTTATAGTACAAATATTTTTATTTTTATTTTTGAAATTTAGGAGGTAATGCATCATATTTTCCTTTGTTTCAATTCTATTTCTTTAACAACTGATGAAATCAACTGCTTTTCCACAAGACAGTTTTCTCTTTGCTTCTTTCTCCTTCTATCCTTTCTCTTCCCTTCCTTTCTTTCCTCTTGCCTTCCTATCACTTGGAATTTGCAATTCTTGCATGAATCCCAGATTCATCCTACTTTACATTGTAAACAGCACTAATTGGATTATTATTATATTTTATCAGAACAAAATTGCATAGTGATCATAGGCTTGAGTATGAATGTTATCACACTGTCTGGCTTTGGATGCTGGCTCTAATTTTTGAAAGCTAATGGGACTTTGGAAGTTCATGTTGCCAAGCAGGTGGGGATTAGAGATTACTGTGCCTAGCACTGAAAATATGGACTGTCATATCGATTGCTTTTGTCTTGAAATTTCTAATTACACATTTATTGTACCCTGTTGAAACACAAGTGATAAGGAAAGTCCCTTTTGACTGGTACCCCAGTGTCAATCACCTCTCCAAAGATCATCCGCATAATCCGTTTGGCAGGTATACATCAGGGGCTCTTGTATACACAGCATTGTCCCTAAGCACAATACTGGCTCACCTAACTTACCACCCGGGACTCATATTTTGAACTTTCCCATCCCATTAGTTCTTGCCTGTACCATCACGTAGTACCTATAGCTTCTATTTTACATGTGTAGGATCATATCATTTATATTTTGATTCAAAACACTCTTCATTGTCATTTAGAGACCACTGTCTCACCCAGTGAGGTCTGAATGTAAAATCCTTTTACATTTTTTCATAATAAAGATACAGCGTATTTTCAATAAGTAATTTCTCAATCAGCTGAAAATGAGAGCATCCTTTTTCCTGAGACTGTCACTAAGAGTTTTAGAAACATTTTTAGGGCTAGCCAGATTGCTTAGCTTATTAAAGTGCCTGCTTAGGCAGATACAAGGGCCAGGGTTTGATTCCCAGCATGCCATGCCAATCCTACCACCCGGGGTGCGCTGAGATGTTGAAAGAGACTGGGTGTGGTGGCACACACCTGTAATCGCAGTGCTTGGAAGGCTGAAAACAGGAGAATCACTATGAGTCTGATCTGTGTAGTGAGACCTTATAGATCCTGTACTAAATACAAAACAAAAAAAAGAAAAAGAAAAAGATGAAAGAAATATTTTCAATTGTCATCAATCAGTTAGATGAAAGAGGCATTATGGGTGTTTTATTTTGCATTGTCCTGATTACTAGTGAAAATGTGCAACTTTTTGGAAGTTTACTGGCCATGTTCTTTTCTCAGGTGGCTACTTGTTTTTAGTATTTTGCTCCTTTTTAAATGAATCACTTAAAATTAATCATAAGAATTTCTTTATCCTATTCCTGGTTGTAAAATTTTCCTCTCACCATTTCTTGTGTCTAATAACTTGTTTGAAGTCTTTTACTGCACAGAAATTTCCTACTCTAATTTAAATCAATGAAGGCTCCTCTTTTATTTAGGGTTATTAAAGATTTTGTTTAAAAGTCTTTACTACTTTCATCATGGGACCTGGCAGCCAGCCTGAGAAGAACCCAGGACTTGGCACCCTATCCCGCTGCAAATACCAGCCACACATTAGAACCCTCAGCAGGGTGCACATGTGGTACAGGCAAGAGCTGATGGGATGGGAAAGTTCAAAATGAGTCCCAGATGGTGTTAGGGATGAAGACAGAATAGAACCAAGTAGGTGGTTCTTTAAAAATTAAATTTACTGTTTCCTTGTTTTATTTTTGTTTGTATCTTTCTTTTTAATTGCCTTTATTTCCCTTTTCATTCTTTCTTTTTTTATTTTTATTTTTTCTCTTTTCTAAATGATGGGAGAAACAGCCACAGAAAAAGAATCCCTTCCCCCAAACCCAGAGACCAAGTTCAGATCATCGCTTGACTACTCTTTCATTTTTTCCCTTTTCTTTAGTCTCCCCAAAATTGCATGATCACCTTTTGTCCTCCAGCCTTGCCCCTACTTTCTTTCTAGTTACCTGTGTCTTATACACTATCTTCTTACCATAGGGTAAAATTATTCTACCAAGGTGAAACGCTTTGCCCACAAACTCCTAATTTATGACTTGTTCTGCTACAATAGACTTTGCTTTTAGGGTCTAAAGTGCAAACTCAATAGTTACTACAGTTTGTCAGTTTCTAAGCTGTGCTTGATGTTGTTGTTGCTGTAAATTATACTACTTTAGCCAGGATGCCGTATCTGTTATAATGTTATTCTTCCTTCTGTACTAATACTTTGAGGCTCTGGGGTAACAATTTCATCACAGCTAAACATCAACAAACTAGGGACTGAGACAAACAGATAACAATATCCCACTCTTAATTAATTAGAAAGGTAAGGTGTTGGGACAGACACAAAAACTCTCCTTCACACAGAAGACATCCTTGAAAAACAGATTTTTCTAGAGAGTTCTTGGTACTAGTGATACAGCTACCCAGGCCTGCAAAAATCACTGTAAAAATTCACATGGATCAACACAGAAAGCAAAATAAAAGGGAATTTTTGAAATAGAAAATGATGAAGCAAAATGCAATCTTAGATCTCCAACCCATCCAGCAGAAGTCTAGGAGATACTGATGTAGAAAAAAATCAGAAGACACACACCTGAAATTTCTGAAATGATAGCAACTAAAAAGTAAAGAAACAATTCCCTGAGGTTATAGAGGAAGTCAGATCAGAAATAATTGCTCAGATGAAGAAAGAAATGGCACAGTGAAGTAATTGTTCAGCATATCTAGAGAAGTCAGATAAAAAATAAAAAAACAGAAAAAACGTTGGAAATGATGAATGAACAATGTAGAAAAGAAATAGAGTGCATGAAACATTCAAAGAGATATCCAGGAAATTAAAAATTTCATTGAAACCTGGAAAAACCAATTGAACAAAACTGAAGATAGATTTTCAGATTTTTTTTGGTGGAGGGGTTGAATTTTTATAAATTTTTTATATGTTCTAGATAGAAGTCCTTTGTCTGAGGGACTGTTGGCTAAATTTTTTCCCAATTTATGTATCTTCTCTTTACTTTATTGGTGATTTCTTTTGATGTATAGAAACTTTTTAAGAAGATTAGATCCCAGCTATTGATTTTGTGAAGTATTTTCCATATAGTCTGGGTTATGTTCATGAACTCTATGCCTATCTCTATGTCTTCAAGATTTCTAACTATTTGTTCTTCCATTAGATTTAGCATTCTTGCTTTAATATTTCAATCTTTAATCAATTTTGATTTTAGTTTGGTGCATGGTGATAAACATAGGTCTAATTTTAGCCTTCAGCATGTGGAAAGCCACTTTTTTACAGCACCATTTATTAAAGAGGCTATCTTCCTTCCTAGAGACACATTTGGCCTTTTGTCAAAGATAAGATGGCTGAGTGTGTTTGTAGTTGTGTTTGCATCTTCTAATCTGAAAAATTCAGTTCAAAGATTTTTGAACTGTTGACTTTGTATCCTGCCTATCTCTGTGTCTTCAAGATTTCTACCTATTTATTCTTCCATTAGATTTAGCATTCTTGTTTTAATATTTCAATCTTTAATCAATTTTGATTTTAGTTAGCTACTGAATTTTTTGTTAAATCTGTAAGTCTCTTGGTGGAGTTTTTTGGGTTTTCTATATAGAGTATCAAGTCATATGTGAATAACGGCAAGTTGTATAATTTTACTTCTTCCTTTCCAATCATTATTCTTTTAATTTGTCTCACTTGTCTAATTGCTCTAGTTAATGTTTTCAGAACTATATTGAATAGGAGTGGTGATAGTGGGCATCTTTGTCTTGTTCCTGATTTTAGCTGAAGGCTTTCAGTTTTTGTCCATTTAATTTTTTTTTTTTTTTCAGAATTAGGGATTGAACTCAGGCCCTCGCACTTGCCAGGGTAGCACTTATTCTACTCAGTCTTCTCCCTGGCCCTGTCCATTTAGTTTTATGTTGGGTGTTGGTTTGTCATAGATGGCTTTTATCAGGTTGAGGAAAAGACCATTTATTCCAATTTTCTGTAGGGTTTTTTTTTTTTTATCATGAATGAGTTTTGGAATTTGTCAAATGCTTTGTATGCATCTATTAGGATGATTGTGTGATTGTTTTGTCTTTGCTACTATTGATATGGTGTATTACATTTATTGATTAGGGTTGAACCATCCCTGCATTCCTGGGATGAATCCCACTAAGCATAGTATACAATCTTCTTGATAATTTACTTCATTCTGTTTGTTGTATTTTATTGAGGACTTTTCCATCTATGTTTATTGGGGAGATTGGTCTATAGTTCTCACTTATTTTTGTTTTTCTTATATATTTAGGACATGAGCTTCAGGATGTCATTACATAGATCAAACTTGTAGTGATCCTCCTGTTTTCAGCCTCCAAAGCTCTGATGGGGAGTACAGGCATGTGCTACCATGCCATCTCAATTGTGTGCCTCTGGGCAGGGCTGGCACAGCAGGCCAGGGATTGAACCCCTGGCTCTTGTATCTGCCTAAGCAGGCACTTTAGTCCACTGAGCTATTTGGCCAGTCCCATAATTCTCATTTTTAATTGAGTTTTTCTCTGGGTTTGGAGTCAGAGTAATACTTGCCTCCAGGAATAAGTCTGGGAGAACTGCTTTTCTTTCAATTGCATTGAAGAGTTTGAGAGGAGTTGACATTTAACTCCTCTAAATTTCTGGTGGAATTCAGCTGTGAATCCATCAGGACCTGAGCTTTTCTTTGTTGTAGGTTTTTTATTTCATTTTCAATTTCATTGACTGATATTAGATTATTCAGAAATTTTATATCTTCTTGATTCAGATTTAGTAATTCATATGTATCTAGGAATCTGTTCATTTCTTGTGTGTTTTCCATTTTGTGAGAGTAAAAATTTTGGCAGTAGGTACTTATGATCTTCTGAATTTCTGTAGGGTCTTTAGTGACTTTTTTCTTTTTCATTCCTTACTGCATGAATTTGAAATTTTATTTTCTTTTTTAGATAAGGTTGGCTATGGGTTTCTCAGGTGTATTTATTCTTTCAAAGAAACAGCTCTTCAATTCATTAATTCTTTGTATTGTTTTCTTTGTCTCCATTGCATTAATTTGTGCTCTGATCTTCATAGTTTCTTGCCTCCTTGCTGTATGGACTTTGCTTGCTTTTCTTTTTCTAGGAGCTTCAGGTACAGCATAAGATATTTCATTTGGACTCATTCTGATTTCTTAACATGAGAATTTACAGCTATCAACTTCCCTCTTATGACTGTTTTCATTGTATTCCACAGGTTCTGGTAAGTTGTATCCATATTTTCATTTGCTTGTTCACATTGTTTAATTTCTTCTTTAATTTCATATGTGACCCATTGATTGTTCAGGAAGGTGTTATTTAATTTTCACGTGTGTGTAGAGTTTTTACAATTTATTTTGTCAATAATTTAAAGTTTCATTGCACTATGGTTTGATAATATACATGGGGCAATTTCAATTTCTTTAAATTTATTTAAGCATCTTATATGTACTAGTATATTTTGGAGAACATCCCACGTGTAGCTGAGATGTGCATTCTGATGTTATTGGCTGGAGCACTCTGTAAAGATCTGCTAAACTTCTTCACAAGTTTGGTTTAGTTTTGTTATCTCTGCTTACTTTCTGCCCTAGTCTATTTGTGACAGTTGGGTGTTAAAATCTCCCATTATAACTGTATTATTACTCATTTGATTTTCATGACTGTTAAAATTTGTCTTACATACTTGAGTGCTCCTACACTGAGTGCATACATATTTACAATTGTTATCTCTTCCTCTTGCAATTTTCCCTAACAGATATGTAGTGACCTTCTTTATCTCTTTTAATGATTCTTGGTTTGAAGTTGACATTGCCAGCAACCAGAATAGCTGACCCTACATTTTTCTGAGTTACTACTACATGGAATATTGTTGTCCATCCTTTGAATTTCAGTCTATGAATTTTCTTTTGAGTTAAGTATGTTTCTTGTATACAGAATATTGTTGATTTTATGTCTTGATCCACTCTGCCAGTCTGTTTCATTAGACTGGTGAATTGAGGCCACTTAACATTGATGGTCATAACTCATACATATTGGTTTATCTTTGTCATGCTGTTTTCCTGTTTCAGGTTCCAAACGTTTTCTCTCTTTTATTTGGCCTGTTTGCTGGTTTCTTTCTGTTGTCCTTGAAGCTGTGATCACTTCTGTCTCTTTCTAAATATCTGTCAGTACTTTTTGGCAGGAAAACTGTTGGGAATAGGTGCCCTTGAACCCACACACACACATCTTAGCTGACACAAAAGGAACGGTTTGTTGATGGTAACTAGCATGTGCCAGGCTTCTCAGTGGACCTGAACAGCAGGGATGGCTGGGCACTTTACAGAGCAAGTGGGAATGGGGGAAGGTGAGTCATAAGGTGTCTTTTGCTGGGCCAGGGTGTCTTGAGCAGGTGGGAATGGGGAAGGGGAATCATAAAGTGTCCCTGGCTGGACCAGGATGTTTTGGGCACAAAGTCCTTGAAGCAAGCTGAAACAAAGCTATATGCATAAGCTGCAGGATGCACACAGTCAAGGTTAAATCTTTGCAACACAGTTGTGGTTGGGGCATCCAGAACCATCGGAAGTGGTGTAGGGGAAGGGAGCCCATGGCTGGGGGCCTTAACACTCTTTGTATGGTTGATTTGGTCTTCACAAGTTTCTCCCATTGCTCTCTGTCATTGAAGTATCTTTCCTCTTCATTAAATTTGATAGATAGTTTTGTAAGATATATCAATATGGGTTGGAAGTTGTTTTCTTTCAAGACCAGAAATATTTCACTCCAAGCACTTGATTTGATGGTCTGTGTTGTAAAATCTGCCATTATTCTGATGTGTTTGCCATTATATTAATATTTTAATATCTTGTTCTTTTGTTGACCTTCTAGGATTGTTATGGTTTGCATCTAGTTGTCCCCACAAAGCCTCATGCTGTCATGAGGCAGCTTCTGGAGTTTGTGAGTAACTCATGATCCAATTCTGGGCTTATGGGTGTGAGCTAAACAAGCATTTCCTTCTTTAATTTTGAGTGTTGGGTATTTTTCCCAGCAATGAGAGAAAAATAACCGAGATGGCAATCTTGATTCTTATACGTCTAGGTGTAGATTAATTTTGACTCTGGCTAATTGGGGTTCAATATGCCTCACTTCTCTGTGTGTCATTTTTTCCCCCCACACTTGAGAAATTCTCTGCTACTACTTCTGCAAACCATCATTTTATGCGATTTGTGTTGAATTCTGCTGTTTCGTTGATATCTATCAGTTTTATATTGTTTCTCTTTGCATCATCGTGCAGCTATTGAATTGTTATTTACTGGCTCCTTGCTTTTTTTTTTTTTTTAGAAATCTTTCCTTCTGTGATTGCTAGCTGCAATGCTGTCTTCAAGGTCTGAAAGTCTATCTTCAATTTTTATTAAAGCAATTTTGGCAGATTTTTATTTTTTATTAGCTGCAGGGTCTCACTATGCAGTTCAGACTCATAGTGATCCTTCTGTCTCAGCCTCCCCATCCCTGGGATTACAGGTGTGCACCATCATGCCCAATTTTGGGGGTGGCATGGTGCATCTGGGTGGGGCTGGCACAGCATGTGATACCAGTGATCAAACTTGGCTTCTTGTGCTTGCCAGGCAGTTAGGCTATTGCACTATCTCCCCAGCCCAATTTTGCCAGCTTTTGATAGGATTCTTGATTTCATGGGTATATGTTTGAATCTGTTTCATGCATCTTAATTCTTTACTGCATTGTTCATTCAGTGTTCCTAGAATTTTTCTCTTTTCTATTTTTTATCTGTGTTTTTCTGATGTGCTGAGCAATTCTCTCATAATGGCTTTCATTTCTTTTCCTTTTTACCTGAGCAATGATTTCTGATCTGATTTCTACTGTAGACCAATGAGGTTGTTTCTTTACTTCAGTTGCTATCATCTCAGAAATTTCAAGTGTGTAACTTCCAGGGTCTATGTTCTTATCTCCTGGAGTCTTTTTGAGTAGGTTGAAGATATGAGATTGCCTTTTGCTCCTTCATTTTGACATTTTTTAAAGCTCCCAATGTTTGATCAGGCTCAGCAGCAATGATAGGGGGTGGGGGTGCAGGTCAGCAAGGCTCCTGCAACAGTAGGAGCTCCTCCTACTGCCTAGGTTTCAGCATGGCAGGGTGTCCAAGCTACAGCTCAGGAAGGTTCCAATGAAAACGGAGGTCAGGCCAAGTTCCACAAGGCTCTCCTGATGGGATGAGCGTGGGCTGCAGCTCAGTAGGGCCCCTGCTATGTTGCAAGGGTCAGGGCTCACCAGGGTACCCCTTCAGAGTAAGCCTGGCTTCCATGATAGTTATGGTGGTGGGAGCGCAGGTCCTGTGTTTAAGGTACTTGGTCAATTCTGCATGCCTGTATCTTTAATATGAGCAACCACTTTGAAGATAACAAATATGAAACACATTAGCCGTTGTTCATCTCCTATTATCCGGTTTTGTAATTCTGTAACATTGTTTTTGTGCGTTTTTCTCTTTTAAATAAATCCAAAAGTCTTTGTTATTCTCAGAACAATTTTCTTTAATACAACATAGCTGTATTTTGAAAGTTTAGGTAATGTATTTATAATTTAGTGCTTTAAATATGTGATTTAGGTTTTAATGGGCTTCCAGGTGTCTAATTGGTTAGATTTCCCCAACGGTTTCGGCATCACCTTATCGTGTGCTCAGTTCCTAGGGATGCACAGATGTGCTTTTGCATTTCCTATTGTTACATTGAACCTTGGTTTATCACACTAGAAGTTATACACTAGCTGGCTTTTGATGCTGGATCTAAGCTTGAAAGTGGATCAGGTATCATACGGTCACACTGCCAAGAGCAAGTGGCGACTGCAGATTATCGTACCTATTTTTGCCACTATTAACTGACAGCATAGGTTTTATAATTACTGCCTTTTTAAGTTGCATTTCTCCTGTTTCTTTTCAAATTTGTCTTATCTATTCTTGCTCATTTATTCTTCCGTTTGGACTTTAAAACCATTTCTTCAAGGACTTTGGATTGGAAATATCTTGAACTTACTAATTTACTTGGGGGAGAATGAGCGGGTCACCTGTGGCATCCTGGTTCGCCGCTCGGTTTCTGCTCACAACCCGTGGGGTAGCATGCTATTCACAAAGCAGCCACTAGGTGGGTGTAGGAGCAAAGAAGCTTGAGACAGGTCTCGGTGCTTTTGAGAGAACCCGTGAAGAAGTACAAAAGCAAAGTAGGATGAGTTTGTTGGACAGGCTGAGGTCACAGCTACCTGCAGGCGATATCTTACCCTTATTGGATATGAGTTAGTGTTCTTTATTTACTTGATTTTCCTGAAAGTAGATGAAGAAGGTGATCCTTCCCCATTTTTGTAGATGTAAAGTTCAGACAAGATGACTCCTAAATATGCATGGAGCAGAGCCTGTGTCCTCCTGCGCCAAGATTTCCCTACTATCTGAAAGGAATATAGCGTGACAGCAGGAAAATATGTACGGGGCCATCAACCGATGTTTAAAATCTCTGCACTCCTCATTTGCATCTTTATCTCGCTTCTCGATGGTCATATCTCCTTTCCAATTCTTCTCTTTCATCAAGGTAATCAATTTTGCTAGTCCGAGGCAGAGAAACTCAGAACAAACAAAGTTACTGCTTCAAGGAAGATGGGGTGAGTTGGGCTGGGTGGGAAGCTGGCAAGCACCGAAAAGCTGTCTGTACCTTCCGAGAACATTTGGTGGGCTGACGGACAAGATAGCCCACAATGCCTCTCCTGCTTCCTCCCAAGTCACCTCAAGAAATCTCTGAAGGACCCCTGAGGACCAGGGCATTATTGTCTGTTGACTCCAGTGGACAGACAGAGTGGCCAGGAATGATGGATGGGCTCCAGACAGTGCCGGGCAGCTCCAGGCATCACTTGTCAATATAAAACAGCTACTACATGAGTGAACACTGTACTGGGGGCTTGTTTTCCAAAATGACTCTTTCTGAGTCACAGTGGAAATGTGACAACATTGAGATCAGCTGCTTCAGCTTCCTGTAGCTTTAAGAAGGACAATTAGAAGCCACGGTGTTACCTTATAAGACCATTTGAGGTAATTCTTTGGGAGGGCAGGGCTATGATTCAGAAAGGTCTGCAGAAAGGAGAGGGAAGGACATACATAAGGTCAAATGCTCTCTCTCTCTCTCTCTCTCTCTCTCTCTCACACACACACACACACACACACACACACACACACACACACACAGACCAGCACCCCCCCCGATCCTTTTGTCTTTTTTTATTTCTAAGTTTACTGGTACAGTTTAGATATACATAATGCTGACATTCATTCATCATTCAGAATTTCTACCTGTACACTGTATAACCCAGTCCTCCCCCCACTTCTAGCCAACCCCCTTCTCTCCCTTCAACCTCTCTTCCCTTGCTTATTTACAAATTCTGATTTCCATTTTATCCTGCTTTTATCATTTTATTTATTTTCCCTTCCTCCTCCTTCCTCCCTCTTTCTTCTAAACAACTTCTTAATATGTCCTTTGTACACCTTGGTCCTTATTTACACTTTTGGCAACTCACACCTGAGAAACAATGCGATTTTTACATGTGTGCCTGATTTATTTCACTGAAGAGTATGATTTCAAGGTGCATCCAGTTACCCAGACGCATGTCACTCACTGCACACTGAACTAAAATCAAAATGGATCAGAGATCTAAATAGTAAAACAGAAACACTGACTCTGACAGAAGAGGGAATAGGTAGAACTCTCAAAGACACAGATGTAGGCAAAGATATCATGAATAAAAACCCCAGTGGGAAATCCTTCCATCTTTTGTAAATTCTCTTTCCCTTACCTTCACAGAACTTGAGTACCCCTGTGCCAGTATGGTAGTGGTGGCAGGTTGGAGAGATATTTATTCTCACCCTGAAGAAAGCATTTCTACTGAGCTATGTATCAAAAAAGCAATTTCAGGTCTAAGGCTTTAGGGCTGATGCTTGCCATGCATTACAGTTCAGAGGGCTTTCACTAATTTTTTGCATCATTTCAGCAAAAATTGTCCCAAGACTCCAAAGAGAGATCCAGGTATATGACTGAGAGGTTCTGGACCTCCAGCAATGCAACCTTGTCCGGCGTTCACAAAAGTGTTAGGATCAAGGGATGCTCTGTAACTTCCCTCCTCCTCCACTGGTGCTGTCTGAGGGCCACCTCTAAGACCTCCTCCCAGGCCCATGACTTTGGTGGAAGGATCTGGGCTGGCAGTCCCTGACAGCCACACTCTCCTAGCATTGGAGATCACCGCCACTGTGTTCTCTGCGTGCTTCAAACATGCATCTCTGACACTCCCCTTGCCTCTGCCTGGTTGATGCAGAGCTGACCAGGAGAGCTTGTTTAAAGGCTCAGCTAACGTCACTTGTCTCACTCACATCTGCATTTTTCTCCTTCTGAAGTTCTAATCAAGAAAGGTAGGAGGGAAAGCCCTGTTGAGGATGGATCCTACTGCACTGCAGACCCCCAGCTCCTAATGCAATCCCATCAGCCCTTCCCTTGGAAGAGGACAATGACTTTTAGAACATTAAGCTACTTTGTTTTGGAAGAAGAGAGCTAGAGATATTGTGTAAATTATGAAGGTCACAGTGATGTTATGTTTTTTTTTTTTTGTGGCAGCCCACCCTGGGGGCAGGGCTCGCTGGCATGTCGTAGTGGGGGCATTGGACTGCGGTCCTTGCATTTTGCCTAAGCTCACCTAAGAAGGCTCTTGAGACCGCTGAGCGATCTCACCAGACCCATTTCTTTCTGTTTTTGGACACTGTTTCTTTTCTTCCTTTTAAACAAGGATGGCAATCTGCAGGGTGCTAGCTATGAATCCAGCCCCTACCGATCTCTCACCGTATGTTATCTCATTTACTTCCCATTATTACTCACTTAAAGATGAGGAAACCAATACTCAGACAAATTTTGCAACTTCTTCAAAATACGATTTCATGATTGCTTCTATTGCTCATTTTCAGCTGCTGTATTATACGTCCTTGTTATTAAATTCTAACGCTATATTATAAAAGTCAAAATTTGAATCTGAGACCGGCTCTGTGACTTATCTGAGGGAATTTAGATCTCACTCCCAAAAGATATTTGAGAAAGTTAAGATGTTAGAGGTGGAAGGCATTGTCAATTGGCTGCCCTGGCTGGGCTCTGACACCACCTCTTTCTCCTTCGTTGCTACCCTGTACATGTATTGCATGGATACTTTCTCTCTCTCTCTCTCTCTCTCTCTCTCTCTCTCTCTCTCTCTCTCTCTCTCTCTCTCTCTCTCTCTCTCTCTCTCTCTCTCTCTCTCTCTCTCTTTCTGTTTGTCTTTTTATGTCTCTGTCTGTCTGTCTCTCTCTGCCTCTCTCTCTCTCTCTCTCTCTCTCTCTCTCTCTCTGTCTCTCTCTCTCTCTCTCCAGAGTTTTCATTGTGTGTTACCATTAGGAAAAGATTTTCAAGGGGCCATCACCACCCTTCCCCACCATCAAAGACCCTGGGATCAAGAGATCTATTCCAACCTGCTTACTGAAATTAAGAGAAACCAGACAACAGAGGTACTTAGGTTTGGTTGGCTTTTCCATTTTATATATTAAACAGAATTAAGCAGAATGTTGGTCAACTCAGTGTCATCACTCTTCATGCCTCTGTTATAAGTATAGAGGCTGGGATATTTATGTTAGGGGTTTTTGTTATTTTAGAGTAAAAGCATAATATTTATGCAAGAAAGCAGCATTCAATTTTATTAGTCTCATTTGGTGTGTACAATGCGGTCATATGCCAATATAAATAAAGACAGAGTAGAATATATTGCATGTTATGTCAACAAACGTGCACCAGTTTTAAGTTATATAAGTTTTATGTTGTCATAATTATAAGCTAATACAAATCTGCCAAGAGAAAGAGATTTATTTTTCTCCATGGCTACTCATTATTCATTACTTATTTGAATAACCTAAAAATTTGGACTTTTTCTGCATAGATGTAACCAGCACAGCAATAAACATCGGTAATTTGATGTTTTACAATCCTTAAACTCCTAATCAAATATTGACAATTAAAGTCCTTCCTATAAAAAGAATCCAGTACAGTTCCATGGATTACAACTAGCAGTCGTGGCTCTCCAGTCCTTCCAGCGGGGAGGGCCCCCTCAGCCTTTCATTTTAATGATATCAGTGTACGTGCTAGTCATTTGCTAGAGTATCCCCCTCTATGATTTAATTGTTCTTTTCTCAGAGTTAGACTCGGCTTGTCACTCACGTAGGGTTCATCGCTGCGGAACATCACGGATGCAATGCTGCACCCTGTCACCGCCTCCCCAGTGGAGGCCTGGCTCGCTGTTGTCCTAGTGCTTAGGTTGCTCATCTGGATCCCTTGACTATTGCAAGATGTGGATTCATCTTCCTTAGTATCCTGGCTGCAGCGCTCTCCCCACCATATGACACCCTCTCTGCCTTCTAGGACCTGTGCTCTGCTCCGGGTGACCATGGCTTCCATTGCCACTGTGTCCTCAGGACACAGGCACAGGCTGTGCTGTGCTCCATTCAGTAGATTCAGGGAAACCATCATCAAATTGTTGGGGGCAGGAGAGAAAGCGATTAGATAGAATATCACATACTCTTTGTTTTGCAAGTTAAAGGCCTCATCGTTTCCATGGTAACACTACATTATTCAATGATTTTCATGGTGAATATTTCAGCTGACTTACAGTAGAAGAAACTACATCTGGGAATGAAATCCTGAAAGTTTTCCAACGAAAGATGTTCTCAAATAGAAGAATTTGGTTCAGAGGCAGCCCCAACAAGCTACAATAACTTGAGCCAGAAATGACACAAGGGACTCAGGGGGGAGTCTCTTTGTGGTTTGTCCCTCATACTCTGAATTCACAGAGAGGGTATTGGGGAGCGTGGGGTGGGAACCAGCTCTGAGCTGTAACCTTGGCCTCACATGGTGAGGCACGAGACAAATTCCTTAACCCATGCAAGCCAGTCCAATCCAATAATCCCTGGTCCCTGTCTGTCGGAAAGCTCAGGATCCACACAGCACTCTGCATGTTTATGGCCTTGCCCACCGCACCCTCCTTGAGCACGAACACTGGCCTTGTTCATCACCGCTATGGTGTGAGGCCCCGTGCAGAAAGGCAGGTGGCCAGTGGGCCTTTGCAGATATATGGGTGCCTGCCCAACTGGCTCCCAGAGGGTTGGGATCCCTCTTTGGGAGCATCGCTGTGAGCACAGAGGAGAACTCACTTCCAGCTTGCATCGCTGAGAAGTCTGCTTGTGAGAACGGCTGGTGCCCTGGAAGGGCTTATGTCCACCCAGCCTCATAAAATCCCTGATTCCCTGATAAGGAGAGGAAGTGTCTGCCTCAGGAATTTGGTCTGTGATAACCCGTTCCGCTGTGCTTGGTGGACTGTGGTGTGTGTCTGCAGCGAGTAGCTGTTGGTTGCATGAGGCGGCGACTGCTGCAGGCTCTAAAGGAATGTGTGTCCAATATTTGGTGCTGAAAGGCTAGAAAGAGAAGCAGAATGCAGGATGTGTCAGGGCGGCTGGTTCCTGGTGATGGAAAGGGTGTGATCCTCCCCTGGGCAGCAGCCGGGGATGCGAAGAATGTGGAGGGGATTAGGCGGCTCTGCTTCACTGGGGTTCATTTTTTTAAAAATGAGAAATATACACTTTTTTTAGCCTTTCCTATCGGCTTCCCCTGAAACTGAGTTTTAAATAAACTAAAGGTTGATAGCGTGTCTTGTACTCATTCTGAACTTTACACAGAGTGCCATCCGTTTGAAATGAAGGAACAGACTGTGTCCCTCTTAGGTACATATAAGACATCAGGCAAAGGAGCCAACGTTCTTCAGCTTAAGCGGGGTAGTGGAGAGGAGGAGATTTTCAGAAGCAAAGAGCCCGGTGTTTGGCTTCTGTTCTTGGAGAGGAAAGGCTGTGCTTATACTGATCGAAAACATCACACTGCAGGCATTTGATCCACTTATTTGGATAATTTATTAGTGGGTTAAGTGGCTGAAGTTCTGAGCATTTGTCCCAGCTTTGCCTCCTACTGATTCTGTGTGGAGAAAGGAAGAACTACCCACGTCTGAGTGTCTCCTCTGTGCCGTGTTTGTCCTCCTGTGGGGCAGCTCCAGCGTGAGAGAGGCAGACACTCTGTGCAAGGCAAAGGCTGTGAGGAAACAAAATGGATTATGGGTGACTCTTCCTTTAAAGCCTAGCGTTACACCTATTCTCACTCCATTTTTAGTGATAGCTGCATTAGCCCATAGCATTTTCTTAATTGCTCACTACAACTAGTGGAGAATTAGTAGAAAAATACTAATTTTGTTGTAGTCTAATCTTGCAGGAAATTTACAGCATAAGTGGGTAGGGAGATGGGTTTTTGTGCCCGATAATGGCAAAGAAGACATCATAGAAGATTTGCTGCGGGGTGGGGGTTTGGCAGCCAGGCCAGATAGCTCAGCAGACTAAAGTGCCTGCTTAAGTAGGCTCAAAGACTGGGGTTCAATCCCCAGAACCACCTTCCATGTGGGCCCTGCATCCACGTGCATGCTGATGGTGGCGCATACCTGTAATCCCAATGCTTGAGAGGCTGAAAAAAGGAGGATCACTATGAGTCTGATCTGCGTAGGGAGACCCTGTGGGCCCTGTATTTAACAACAACAACAAAAAAAACTAGAAAGATTCACTGTGGGACATCAATATGGTGGTGTAATGGGAGCACCACTCACAGAGGATTGAGCTTTTTAGTTCTGCTAGACAGTGACTGTGTCACTTGTAAAGACATGTTCGTACAACGCATTTGGCAGGAAATGATCCATTCTTTTACTTGTTCCATTGACAAGGACTTTAGGTTTGTTCATTCTGTTTATCAGAGACTTTCCCAGCTAATTTTCTCTTTTTAGATATTTCAAAAGTACATAATTGAAGTAGTTTATACTAAGATTGGCTAAGCAAATCTGGGCACAAGTGCATTATGGCACCTTATACAACATTTTAATAAAGATTATACAGTTCTACATAGAAATAAAAAGATACTCAAGTTAGACATTTGCCTTTGAAAAGTAGTTTACAGAACTCCCTCAGCATGAGAAACATCAAAAGGCTATGCATTAAAAAGCTTAATAAGGACAAATTCATGGTAAAATTATATCTTTTAAATATACACATTTTCACTTTTTGTCCTTAAGAAGCTTTGATGCTATATATATATATATATATATATATATATATATATATATATATCAACATTTAAATATGTAATTTATGACTTTTGGTATCTTTGCATTTGTGCCGTCAACTAAAGTTTATTTTACAACTTTTTCATCACCACAAAAAAGAAACCTCTTGCCCCTGTATCCATTGCCTCCTCACTCCTGTGTCTCTGGAAATCACTGATACTTCCTGTCTAGGTGGATTCATAAACTCTCTCCTAATTCCTGTTTTGCAGCCCATCCATCACGGAGTTTGTTTCCTACTGGCTTTGCCCGAGGACCCATCCAGCGATCTTGTACCACTGTCATCAGCCCTTAGCTGTTCCTTCTGGATCCCAGCCAGGGGCCAAAGTTACGCCTCTCATGGGTGGATTTTAGACCAACAGCGATGTTGTTTTGTGTCTGAGTTAGATTTGGGAACGACGGCTTCTCAAGGTGCTTTCATCAAAGCCCAGAGGAGTTTCAAAATTTTTAGATTTTTTTTTTTTTTTTTAGATGAGATCTCCGTCTGGGCCCAGCCTCGCCTCAAACTCCTGAGTGTAAATGATCCTCCTACCTCAGCTCCTAAGGGGCTGGGACTGCAGGTGCATGCCAGCACGCCTATCTCTTCATATTTTGAACAGAGGAAAGACACCACTGAAATCCTCACAAGCATCTTCATGCTCTCCAAGCCTTGTTTCTTTATCCAGATTCATTGGCTTGAAGTAAAATTATTCCTGTATGATAGATCTGTCCCAAATCCAGTGAAGTCAACTTAAGTTATAAATATGTACTGTGTACTGTTTTTTGAAATGATTGTGTCAACTTGTTCTTATTAGAAATAGAACTTTTAATCTGAGAAATTATTTTGAAGATAACAATATGCCCCATTGCAACTGTTGTTAATTCTTCATTATCGTGTTTGAAATTCTATATTTTATTGTCTTTTGTTGTTTTGTTTGTCTTTTTTCTCTTCAAAATAAAAAAGAAAAGAAAAAGAAATAAATGCAATTTTATAACCAAGCAGTATGATGATTTAAAAAATAGTGCTTATTTCCTAAAGTACAAATATTTTATATATACATTTATAATTCTAATATGTATTAACTGTCTCCTAGGTAGAGAAACCCAATTTAAGCGCTTAATTACACAAAGAAATATAATCCTGATTTAATTAAATTTAAAATTTATAAGCCTGATCCTCCTGCCTTAGAACACCATGTTCCTTTCCCTATTTACATTAATAAGAAAATGAGTCTTCATCAAACCACCTAGCAAACAAGGCATTTATCAATTTATTATTAACTCAGTTACTGAAACACCACCATTTTTGACATACAAAAATGGCAATTTTGAAATGAGATTTAAAAGTGCTAATTTCAATACTCAGTCTATTAGAAAAGAAAGACAATTTCCATTAAATAATAATAGGGAATCCTTGAAATTTACCAGCCCTAGGTTTAAAATATTTTATAGGCATTGTCATTAAGTCTCCCAGTAATGTCGTAAACTAGATAGTATTTTGTTGTTCATTATAGGCAAGAAAATAATTTCAAGCTCAAGAAGCCCTGTGTGACAGGCAAAAGGTCTAAATACAGAAGGTGAAATACTGAAGAGACTGAAAAGTAAAAAGGAGATACAAATGCAGGACCATTTTGTATCTGTATATACAAAATAGTCAAGATAGGTATACAGCTGCTTTCTCTTAATTCAATGAGAGGAAAGATTTGTGCTAATCGTGTTTGGACAGGGTGTCATGTCTGCATCTTGCACTACAAATAATCACTAAGAAGACAACGACATGCAATGTATTCAAACTGTCCTACTAATCAGTTTTGAAACTGTCTTGTTGATATTTGCTTCTCAATAACATTAATTTTAAAAAAAGGAAAAGTACAGCTTACAGAGCTTTTAGCTGAGTGTCCAGCATAAGGTGTGTGCTTAATGAACAGATTGGGACAGCAAACGGAGCTATGAATGCTTTAAAAATTTTAAAAAATAAAAAATGTGAAGTAGCCCTCAGTTTCCAGATCTGCTTTTTTATTTCTATGATACAGAACAGTCTCCCTCAGGTTCTAACACCTTCCAGTAAGTTCTTTGTTACCTAGGGATTCTGAAAAGATGAAGGTTCCACTAAATCCCTCTTTAGCCAGTCATTTTTTAAATTAAAAATTATGTAATTTTTTTTTTCTCAATACAGGGTCTCACCATGCAGCCTGGTCTCATAGTGATGCTCTGGAACTGCAGGAGTGGGCCTCCACTCCCAGTTTCCATAGCAGGTGCGGCATGTGCTCCCATGTATTGAACTCAGTTCCTTGCGCTGGCCAGGCAGGTGCTTATGCCGCCAAGCTATCTCCTGGACCGAGTCAGTGATTATTAATTCTTACTGAGAACCTTCAACCTGTTGGATAAGAATCTGAGTTCCACATTAACTTCCTTTCTTTTCAACTTGTGCAAAGCAGTGTTCTACCTAAGTTTAAACTACTTAAGAGATAAGTTCAAACTTAGGACAACTGAATAGCAATAAAGAAACCTCAGCAGAAGAGATATAGGGCATACGATTGTGTCCTGCCCTGACTCCTGCATTGCAGCCACAATTCAATTGCACCTATGACTTTGGCCAGGCAGATCTGTCCTGTAGGCTACTTCTGGGTAAACCAATGACAATCAATCCAGCTGATAAAATGCCAATGGGTGAACCACTTGACCACATCTTGTGACCAATACTTTTCCCCAAAGTTCTGTCCCTGTGATCCACACCCTGCATGTTTGCTTCCAAAATGTGTGCTGGCAGCTGCTTCTGCAGCTATCTCCGAATCCTGATATTTGTCACTTCTTTATGGACAATGGAGTGACACAAGTCGTTCTCATAAGTCATGAGTTCCAAAGGGCAGTGCTAAGTTCTTCCAAAGCAGTCTGGAAAAGCATCGAGGGGACACCCATAAGCACTATCAGGCACTGCCTGCCGCTTGAGCGAACCATTCAGGAAGAGCAGAGATACAGTGGTGTGTGACAGGGACGAGCATGTGGAGGGTGACTAAAATTAGTTTCCAATCTGACATCCTCATTTCTGCCTTCTCTGGAATCATCCACATTTTTCCCCATACATGGTTCATTCTGAAATGATTCCTATTCAGAGGTCTAAATGTCAACTGCCTTGAAATTCTGAGGGTGAATGAATGCGTAACTTTCCAAACAGATATTCAGTGGAATCTTATCACCAGTGCCAGAACAGCCAGGGAGAGAGCCCTGGCCTGGAGCAAAGCTTGGTTTCCACCCCTGTAAAGTGATGTCTCAACCACACAGGGCTGTCTTACAGAAGGATACCTCCTTTCACAGACAGACCTCCACCCTCGCCTGGCATTCTAAAGCCTTCCCAATGTTGTGTGTCTGGGTAAATGAAAATCCCCTCCCAGAATCACAAAGCACAAAGCTTGTGATATTTGTCACTGCTTTTGGTCCAAGTCAGAGATAAGGATTTTCATCCTAGTTCTGCAGAAAAGAAGTTGTGGAATACAGTATCTGAGGCTTCATAAATTCACCTGCTATAATTAACATCTCAAGTAATTTCTTTCAAGCAGTAAAATACTGCTTGAGGTTAACAAGAGTCTCTGTGACCTCAGATGAATGTGAGATTCATTTGTTTGAACTGATAGAGCAAACAAAAGAGCCAAAGAAATTTAGATCATATTTTGCAATTATTCCTAGAGGGATAACTTTCCTCTCTCAGTCACTGAGAGTTACCATATACCCTGAGGACAAAACAAAACACATTTTAAGACTCACCTTAAAAAGCAATGAATATAAAATTAGGAATGGTTGTTATATTACATATCCATATCATCAAGTTTGTTGCCCAGATTATAGATAGAGGCATGCAAGATGGATCAAAAAATTAAACATTCACTTGTCCTTTCACTGAACTTTAATTTTTTTTCTTTGTCTTTACTTTTTATTTTTAAATTTATTTTACAGAGAGTATAAAAACAATAGATGAGACATCAGAGACAATACACATTTCTTGTTTGGAAGTTCTGTACCATTTTTATTGTTCTATGTTGCTTTGTTTCTGTTTTTGTCTTTATTCTTGTTTTGGGTTTTTTTTTTTTTCCTCTTTAAAAAGAAAGCAGTGAAATCTGTGGTGATCTGAGCAGGGCAGAAGCACGCGCGTCAGGCAACTGAGAAGACGAACGGCCGCGGAGAGTCAAATGTGTACCTGTACTTGGGGTCAGCCTCACAGTGGGGGCGGACGCTGCAAGTGCCGGAGAAGTGATCACGTCGAAGTTTCCAAGTTGCGTCAGGTGCTCCAAACTGTCTTAAGTGATCACCCGGAGATCCTCTTGAAGGGCTCGAGTGGAGAGTATATGTTGGTACTAGAGATTGAACCCAGGGCCTTTCTAGGAGCTACACCCTCAGCCCTTCCTGTTGTTTGTTTTTATTTTGAGACAGAGTCTTGTTAATTACTAACTTTCCCAGGCTGGGTTCAGACTTGTGATCCTTTTGACTCAGTTTCCTGTAGTTCTGGGATTATAGACTTGTGCCACTTGAATGCAATTTTTAAAGGAAATGTGATAGTAGAAAAAATTATAAATTTGTATTTAATAATGTTTAAAATATGTGTTTTTAAATAAAATAGTATAAGAAAACATTTAACTGTTTCATCTACATTCTCATACATACAAGGCGTCTCCAAGTCTGTCTTACATTTAGGCATAGGTGGATTCATATAGAGAAAAGAATCGCATGGAGAAAAGAGAGATTAGATATCATTACGATTAATGTTGCCTGAGCTATTCATTCTAATTTTGAAAATATTTTCAACAGATATTTTATAGAGTATTAAAATTTGTATTAAGCAGCTGAAACCTTTACAGTCATTAACCAAACTACTGAATTTCTTATGGTGATGCTGTCCTGCATATTTTCCTTTTGAAAAGGTTCCCTTACCTATTTCTTCATTTGCTTTGGCATAGATTTAGTTTAACCCTTAGACTTTAGCCCCAGTACTTGTGATGAGAACTTTATCTTAGACGAGACATTTTACCTTTTGGAGTTTTAATGCCTCTAGTAATATGAAAAGGATGTTCTTATCTCCCCTTGTTCCAATAAATTATTTTACATACAGTACACTTACATGGAGCATACTTATGTAACAGACCTACCTATACAGTGAACTATAACAATATGATATACCCATACATGACAGACATATATAGACAGATGGATGGATAGATAGACATCAGACAGACAGACAGACAAAGAGATAATAGATATAAGCGTTTAAAAAGTGGGAAGGAAGATGGAAAGAGGCAAAGGAAGAAAGAAAGGAAAGGAGGAAGGGAGGAAAAGAAGACATATCACAAATAAATTATTGATAAATTCATTTTATCAATATTGTAAATTTCTCACACCTTCTGTCCTTTACTTAGCCTTCTTGAGTCTGGTTGTTTCATTCATATCCCCATATCTGTGAAGGGAAATGCTGGAGAACACCACATATTTCTTCTGAAAAACTGGTTTTTTCACTGATCTTAATTAATTTTCCTTTTGCCAACACAGATAATAGGAGCTAAGTTAAAGTTCAGGGTTTGACCTTTTCTTGCACAGAGCACCACCCTATTATAGTGATTGCAATGGCCAGTACAAGTCAACTGGTCATTCAAATAAATAAAACTCTCCTTAAGTGAAGTTTAGTATGTACTCATTTAATCTGTAACTTTTGTTCTAAGCACTTTTTCTGAAAAAGAATTTAGGTCATTCCCAGATTAAGGCATCACACAAGATAGTAAATTTTAAAGCAAGATTTTATCTGAAGGGCAAATAAATTATTTCAAAGCCTGAATCTGAATAGATCTCTACACTCATAATGTTGTAGTGATGATTGGAACCAACCTTATTGTGCTAACTACTGTTATCCTTACTGAATGGACAAAGGTAAGACATTGAAGGGTTAAAAAAAGTCTAATCAGAACAAATATCAAGAGGTCACAATCTGACCAGGAGACCCTGAGCAAGATTGTGTTTGATACTGGTACTATATTGATATTCTTAAGTCATGAAAAGGTAAAAGTATCAAGGTTATTTTTTAAAGTAATTTTTTTTTTTAAATCTACAGATATTTTTATCTACAGGTTCAATTCTCAGATGAAGACAGAAGACCACTCTGCTGCCTGGGTCATGAATATTAACAATGTTCTAAAGAAGATGTCCTCAAATTTGACTGCTTGTTGTGAGCCTTGTGGTCCAAGTTCCTGCGGACACTTCCTTTTGTGGAATGCCAAAGCTGTGTGCCTCATATGTGCACAGCAGAGTCTTGAAGGCTTGGTTGGAGGGAAGGGGTTTGATCAATGTTGGAGAGTAACCAATGGAAATTGTCCAAGAAACAGTGGTTTATAAAGTAGAAAGGCAGAGCCAGGAATGTGGTGATACAGGTTTGTCATCCCAGCATTCTGGAAGGCTGTAGCAGGAGTGTCCCAAATATATCCTCATCCTGAGCAATTTTGAGGCTTAGCAAGACTGTAACTTACACAAAAGAATGAAAAGAGAGGAGGTGCAGTTCCACTCATTTGTGCCTGCCACCTCTCAAAAGTGCAGATCAGCTTGTGGACTCCTGAAGAACTGAAGAAATTGAGATACCCAACAATTTAATAAAACACTTCAGTGGGTGACACTGGAAAACATCATCTCTAGCACTAACAAGTCAGGAATGAAGGAAGAAGGGACTCTTTGCCCTGGAGAAGTGCACCTCCTTCTCTGCACCAAGAAAAGTGTAATGAGTAGCCAAGGACGAGAGCAGGAACCAGTCTCTCCCTAGAAAATGCGCTGCTTCTCCTAAGCCTCCCGCTGTGGTCCTGGCCACATCCCTCACACCTGTTCCTTCCTTCCCACACCTCTTAGTCCCTGGGAGGATGGGTTCCACACTATCGGCCACTTACCAATATTCTTCACTAGGATGCTTAATGTCTGCACTTAGCAGCTGCAAATGTTTACTGTCCTTTATCTGGTTCTCTGGGCTCAGTTGATTTTTCTTTTGATGCTCATCATTGTACTTCAGTATTGCTGAAATGCTAAGTAGGACTGACTTCAATAACTGCAGAAATGGCTCTGTTTCTGCTTGAATAGACTAAGTTTCGAAAGGGATTGGTTAAATTTTTTGCTATATTTTAGTGAATTTTATGGGGAGGATTGTGTAGTGATATTCATAAATGTTAAGCTTTATACATGCCCAATTTCTCTCTTAAACTCCCTTTTGAACCTATCTACCTCTTTACACTGGTTTGTTTTTCTTGTTAATTTGTTGTTTGTTTTTGGCAGTACCAGGGCTCAAACTCAGGACCTTATGCATGCCAGCCAGGTGCTTATGCTGCTGAGTTATCGCCACAGCCCAAAAGTTACCTTTCTTTCTTTCTTTCTTCTTCTTCTTCATCTTCTTCTTCTTGCCTACAGGGTATTCAGGGCCTCACTACTAGACTGGACTTGTAGTGATCCGCCTGTGTACAGCCTCCTAGAGAGCTGGGCACACCACCACGCCCAGTCTCAGTTGCTGTCTTAGCAGACCCTGAGGGTGGGGCCAGCAAGGCAGGCCCAGGGATCCAACCCCAGCCCCCTGCACCCACTTGAAGGCATTTTTAATCTGCTGAGCTATTTGGCCAGCCCTCTACCTCTTTACATATTGACCTACTAGTTTAAATATTTTAAATGAAAGAAGTCTGCCATGAGCCGCATGGCAGAGCACTAGTTTTCCAGTTTTGACCTTCTAAATGAAAAGTGGACTAGGAGTCTGTGTTTTATGTGTCTCTAAGCAGTCGTCTTATTTTTTTGCTTCTGGACTGGCTTCTAGAATGAACTTTTGGAGTAAATTCCCAGCCCCACTACCACCAGCACATAGTTCAGTACAGATGCCCTACTGTCTTCTTCAAACCTTAGTTTCCTTGGGTACAAAGTTATATTCGTCTGATGGAACTTGTGAGAATTAAAAGCACTCACATTAAAACTTACTGCATTTCCAGACATACAATAACTCAGATTTGATAGCTTCATCATCACCATCCACATGATTATTATTATTTCTACTCCATCCTTGCTCAGATTTTTCTCCCCCCCATTTTTTTTTCTCTTACTTACCAGAAGAAACAGGATGATTGGCACCACATCTCTCAACACCTTCTGTTCTGTGAAACGTGGCTGTAGCTCTAGCCCCTTTCCTCTCCACTGTAACAAAAATGCCCCCCCCCTTACGCCTTCTCCTCCTCTTGTTGTGCTTTCTCACCACGGCCACCACCCACCCACTCAGCCTTGTTGGGGTATAGAATATGTTTAACTGCATAATTGGACTTTAGTTTTGAACAAAACTGAAGTTATTCTTAGATTTCACTTTTCTCAGCACCATCATCAGCACCTAGGCACATGGCCCGGGGGGAGAACTGGGTGAGACAGTGATCATAAAGCATGGGTCCCTATGCCTTACCCCCAGTGGGGTCTGAGTAAGCGAGAACTTTACTTGTGATTCTTATTTATGGTGTTCAGTAAAGCTGTGCCTTTCCTTGTCAGTCTACTTCCATTGTCATTACACAGTGCTGACGCCTAATGAACATTAGTTTGAGTGGTGGTGAATGGTGAATTAGTAGCCATGATAAGCTGCCTCTGGCTGGAGCTCAAGATTCCGCGCTCTCTCAGAGCTGTCTGATATTACCATCACAAGTTCCAGAGAGCACCTTTTATGTAGGAGGAAAACACTGCAGGTAAAATCATTTTATTTCTATTAGGATTTCCCTCTAAACCTAATGTGCTTTCCTGATGACTTGCTCTGAACTAGGCAAGGAAAACTTTCACTCAGGCTATGAGCAGTTTGAAGGCTTAGAACCCAAGGACAAATGCTCCTTTGCTCTAGGGAATCATACTTCATTTAAGAAGAAAGACAATGCCAAAGTAGGCATAGTGTAAAAAAGGGAAAGGGTCCAGAGAAATCCCTCCAAAGACCGTGCTAAGGGGAAGATGTGTTCCCTTAGCTACAGGATGCTTTGTCCTTCTGGCCTCAGCAGAAGAGCATGATTTACATAAATCAAGTCCTGGCCAGTATTCCCAAAACACCATCCAAAAAGAAACAGCCAGCAAAGGAATTTCAGTATTTTTCAAGGAGACTTTCCAGGAAGGAATGTACATAGTTGTAGCATGAGACAGCAGATGGACAGCAGGGGTCAAGAGATATATGTGCTTCTGAGGAATAGGATGTGCCCATAATTTTGAGAAGTTAAAAGAGAACATTCATATCACTCGTTTAAATGTGGATCACCTTGGCCATCTTTAATTCTTAATTCTGGGAAAGGAACAGAGCACTTTGTAGAACCAAAAGCAGAATATGGAAAAGTGCTAGTCCTGGTCACACATGTGCACCTTTGCTAGCTGATTTGTTGAGCCTGTGATATGTGCTGAGCTTCTCACAGCTTCCAGGGTTACACGAAAGGAATAGATCCCTGCACTCAAGTTTTCTGGATAATTTAAGAAGAAAGACATTCTAGTCTTATCTTAGGGAAGCTGATACAACTCAGAAGTATGTCAACCATGCAACAGAGAATAACCATTCTTGTGCCTGGAATAACAGCCTACGGATTTAGATTCTGAATTATTTTTTTTACAGATTTGCCCATTTGTCTTTATTATAAAGTTCACTTGGTGTTTCATCTTAGCTACCCTCAGGATTGGGGGTGATAAAGGCAGCAGAATCAAGCTGAATGCAGAAATCTTCTTAAATCAAGTTCTTCATTTTTTCTATAATTTAGTGACCCAGGCTCCATTTCACTCTCTGGCTTATTTAAAGAATTCTGTTGCTATCTTTCACTAGAATTCCTTTTAGGTGCTGTTATCAATACCAAGCACAGAAAATCCCCAGAAATCATTAACCAAATGAATTATAAACACACAGTTGCCATAGATCATTCATTAAGAATTTTGAGGATGTACCAAAGGCCAGATTTGTGACTTTGGTCATATATGATCAGACATGCATACAATGCAAATTATACCAGAATAAGCTTAATTTAAGGCACTTATCTAAAATTCACTTTGTCATTTTCCAGTTATATATCCCCATTACTTTGTAGGGTTTGCTAAAGCAGAATTACTCTCTTATGACATCATATGATTAGATTGAAACTTGACTCTTGTAACATGACTTTTTTTTCCAAACAGGGAAAAAAAAGAGAAATTTCCTTGTGGGATAACGAAGCCTTGTAAGGGAGCTATGGCCATCCCTTTCTATTTAGGAGCCAGAAGGCTTTCAACTTTTACTCTCTTTGTTCTGTGCATGACATTTACTGAAGATGAGTCACATGTAAGCTGAGCTCACAAATGAAAAGGTGATGCACAGTTATATTTTGGTTAGAACACACTTAGGATATTGCTCTGATACAGAGCTATTCCAAGAAGCCCTGCTAATATGCAACTTTCTGAATATATGGCATGAAAGTAGTCAGAAAAATGGCTTTCCATTGATAAGGCGGGACCTATTAATGTTTCCCTCTTTTCTTCTTTATTCCTGCTATTTCTCTCAGCTGTGAGATAGGGGATTTTTTTTTTTTTTTTTTTTTTTGTCTTTTTGAGACAGGGTCTCACTATACAGTTCAGGCTGGCCTTAAGCTCACTTTGTAGCTCAGGCTGGTCTCGAACTCACAACAATCCTCCTGCCTCAGCCTCCCGAGTGCTGGGATTATAGGCGTGCACCACCACGCCCAGCTGAGATAGGGGATTTTAAATTATAGAGCCTGAATCAGCATATCAGGAAACTGAGGAACAAGGCATCAATTTATGATATTCTTTATGGTGCCATAGTTGTCAGACTGCCACACTGATGCCACAGATGGACTGGGCTGAGCTAAACTCTTAATGAAGCAAAAACCTTAAGTTCACTTTCTGAGTTCTAGTCATGGTGTGGTTTGCCTTGAGTCAGGAGCTCCATAAGGGCACGTGGATTGCTCCTTCAAAATGAATGCATGGTAAACTCCACAGACAAGATGATCATATCATTAATGAAAGAAAAAAATAAAGGGAGCTCATATTTTTCCAGTTTTTAAGGAAAATGGGACAGATCACTTGAAATTGAATCTATCTTAGGAAACCTGAAGAAATTATTCATTTCTAGGAAAGCACTATACTGGCTAGTACAGAGAAATCCTCACATTTGTTTTAACTGTTGTGCATAATCATAGCATAGTCAAAGATTTGTATCTTGTCTTACCCATTCTCTAGGAACCGTGCGCACTAGAATTCTAGCAAAGGCTACTTTGGAGATTAGAAGTGAACAGCAATGAGAGTGAGCCTGTTTCTCCAACTATGTGAATTTGGGGAAAGTACACTTAACAGCGTGAACCTCAGATGCATCTGTAAAATGGAGAAATATAGGTCACCTTGTGCAGCGAAACTCCAAGAGTGAATGTGAAGGTCTTGGCGTTGGTGGTCAGCAGACTCAGAATTCTCTTAGCAATATGTTGGCTCCACCGGAACCAAAGTAAAAACAATTTGAAATCTGATACTTTTCTTCACTGAAACAATTGCACTTATTTGCAACTTTTAGCTGCTTTTTTCTCTGAGCCGCTTTCCAGATCTGAGTGTCTTGTGAGGCGTGAAAGGCAGCTTATCTTGCTGAGAGTGTGGAATAAACCCTTAGCAGCCTCTGGTGTTAAAGGGCTTGACTTATCTCGGGTGGTGGCAGGGTGCCCTGGCTGGGTTTCCTTCTTTGTCTTTGCACTCTGTGCTGTTGCTTAGCACAGCTGTCAGACACCTCCTGCGGGGCTGAGAGGACGCTGAGGTCTGCTATTCCCTTCCCAGGATATCCTAGGTCAATGGGTATTTTTCACTTTTAGCACTGATTGCTTAAGAACACATACAGGGAGGATTTTGCTACTTTTGAGAACACAAATGTGTCACTTAAAATATAGATAGTATGATCTATGTCATTTAAAAGTTGCTTTGGGGGCTGGCGAGATAGCTTAGCAGACTAAGCCCCTGCTTAGGCAGGCGAGGGACTGGGGTTCGATCTCCGACACTACATGCCACCCTGGCCCCGGCCCAGGGTGTGCTGAGTTGGCCACCGAGTCTGGGAGTACTGGTGCATGCCTGAAATCCCAGCACTGGGAGGCTGAAAACAGGAGGATCACTTCAAGTCCAAGCTGTGTAGTGAGACTCTGTACTAAATACATAAATTAAATAAAAATAAAAATAAAAAAGTGCCTCGGTCTGGGGAGATAGCTTGGTAGTCTAAGTGTCTTCCTGGAAAGTACAAGGACAGGGTTTGATCCCCCATACCGCATGCCACGTGGGTCCCGTGCTGTGCCAGCTACTGAAACCTGGCATGGCAGTGCATACCTGTAATCCCAGCACTGGGGAGGCTGAGACAGGAGAATCACATGCCATGTAGGGAGACTCTGTACCAAATAAATAAATAAATAAATAAATAAATAAATAAATAAATAAATAAAGTTGTCTCATCACAGCAATAAATGTGTTTGTGAAAAGGAAGTAAGGCTTAAAAATGTGACTTAAACTACAAGGGCAGATCTCACTATTCCAAGGAACTTGTGGTGCAGATTTTCCTAAAGATAATAATAATAATAATTTTATGCTTTGAAATTTCATGTATCGTACCAATTTATATGCCTTTTGTAAACATGAACGGCTCCTTCCTCCACCCCCTTGTTTTAAAGAAAAAGGGTCAGCTAATAATATATCTTTAGTGTGGTACATAATATCTGAAATTGACACATCTCAGGGTAAATAAAAGCTTCTTCCCAGGACATCTTTCAGACAAAGTTTCTAAACTGTTCTTTCATAGGAAGCCTTTAATCTCTCTGGATTTGATTTTTGCATAAAGTATGAAGTAGGCAGTAAATATTACTAGTAAGTGATCCTAGCATCATTGATGAAATTGTTCACTGTTTCCTCAATTGTTCAGTGTTTCCATGTCTATGATGCCAGCTCTTTTAATCTCACTGTCTAGTCTGTGTGTGAATCTGTTTCCATGCTCTTTTCAAGTCTTGACCTACTCCTGTAGCAACACTCTGATGTTGACAATTACTACTTTTAAATAGATCTTAATATTTTGTCCCAAAAGTCTTCCGTGAAATTCTTTTCCAAGAGTCTCACAGACTATTGTTAATCAATTACTCCTACATAGACATTGTAGGATCATCTCTTCACTTTCTATTGAAAGTTCTTTTGTGATTTAAGTTTTATTGATTTTTATCATGGGTTTGGGTATTATTGATACCTTTAATATATTTTCTACCTTTTTATGGACTTGAAATGTAGCTATATTTATGTTGGTCTCCTTTCTTGTCCTTTAATAATTTTTTTGTTTGATTTTTTTCCCCCTTGTGTCATGCTTTTCTTGGGTCAAATCACACAGAGTGTGAGAACCAACATAAAATTTTAAAAACAGAACTTCTCAACCCAAACCATAACTTTTATTCAGACATTATCTTCATATTCTCTTGAAAGATCTTAAAAATGAGTAAAGGAGAGGGTACAGAAACAAGAGCCTCTCCAATTCAGCCAACCTCTCTCAAAGTCAAGCAACACAAGTGCTGACAAGGATTTAAGAAAGGAATGTGTGTTGATCTGGGAAATTCATTGGAGAATAAATTGACATTATATTGCATTCCTTTTAACTACTAAGGAACAATTATATTCCTATTCTTACTCTCATTAAATATAGTTGTTACTACCCAGTTGTGACTCTTCGAATATAAATTAAAATTAAATAAAACTTAAATTCAGTTCTTCCATTGCCCTAGCCAAAATCCAAATGCCTGATATTTCCATGTAGTTCCCAGTAGCAACCTGTCTTGGACAGCTCACACAGAGGGCACTTCTGTCATAACAGAAAGTTCTACCAAGTGGCTCTTCTAATACAACCTTTTGAACAAAAGAATAATAGTAAGATTGCTTTTGCCAGCACTGTGTATAACAAGAAGAAAAGAGAAATATTCCAAGTGTCTATCAGTAGTAAAATGGACAGATCAAACTCCACATTTTTATGAACATGACAGTATTCCTTGGCGTGCCATCCTGGCCTTGCCTCCAGGGCATGCTGAGCCCAGGATTGAGACTGGGCGTGGTGGTGCACGCCTGTAATCCTACCACTTGAGAGCTGAAAACAGGAGGACCACTGTGAGTCTGATCTCACAGCGAGACCCTGTAGACCCTGCCCTAAATACAGAAAAAAAGATGACAGCTATAATCAATGTACTATGCATCAATGCATGTGCATTGAAAAATACTCTATTGTGTTCGACAAAGCAAGACGCACAAGAAACCATGTAAGATTCAACTAATACATGTTAACAGGGAAAGCCTGTCAAATAGTTTTGAATCTCCTTGTGCATTTGGGGATTATTGACACCATTGTTATATTGTCTTTTTCTTTATGGACTTGAAATATTGTTAGTTTATGTAGGCCTTCTTTTTGACCTTCAGTGATTGTTTTAATTGATTTTTGCTTCTGGCTGTCACTCTTTACAAGGGTCAAATTGTATAATATAGAATGTGGGAGCCAACATATGCTTTGAAAACAGTGCTATTATCATATTTGTTTGGAGATTTACAGCCAAGTCATGGAAATTTCTGAGTAGGTAGCAAGGATAATGAATGCAGTGTTTCTAAAGGGGGATCAGGGAGAAGAGAATTCCAAGAACCTAGACCACGTTCAAAGTCCTTCTACCTTTAGAAGGCTCTTGTTGGTTGAGAAGATCTGCTGTCCCATCACTCACAGGCAACAGCAGAATTCATAAGGGTGCCATCTACATTGGATCCCAGATCCTGCTGAGAATCCAGAGAAGTTCAATGATAAATTCTCTAACTTTTTACAGTTATGAAATAAATATTTAAAAAATAGGCTCCAAATGCATGCAGCTTGAGCTTTTTTCTTGTCCACTCTGGTCCAGGTGTGCAGCTTAAGGACCCTTACTAAAGATGAATTTCAAGATGTTACAGGTTGTGAGCTATGCGAACGGTCATTTTCACACTCTATCTTTTAAGCAGTTTTGGTGAGGAAGTGATTCAAATAGTTACCTTGATAATTTTACTAACACTGAGTAGAGGGAAGATAATGAGATCTCTGTTACTTTTTTTTTTTTTTGCGAATGTAAGAGCTGAAACTCTGCAATGTGGATGCCTGTCTGTGCCCCTGACCTTTGTAAGCAACACACCCAGGGCTGTGAGAACCACCACTTGTGCTGCTGTCCTGACATAGTTACGCACACATGCCTGCCATTCAGTTTTGGAGTGTGCGTTGACATCAGTGCGTGTGTGTGTGTGTGTGTGTGTGTGTGTGTGTGTGTGTGTGTATAGATAAATGTGTCCTTTTTTTGATCAGTATACAGTACAGGGACTTTGCTGGCATGTTGCCACATGAAAATATACTACTCATGGAATAGGTTATATATTTTTAAAAAATGAGAGTAAGGGAAAACATTGAAAATGATACAGAATTTCACTAAACAAAATGATAGGAATTCAACAATGATTACTATATTGTATATCATTATCTTCAAATTAGTTATTCAGAACGCCGGTCATGTTTATTGGGACTCACTAAAGAACAAAAAATTTAATAAAAGTAGAACATTGAATAAAAGTCAACTACTAGACAAATGAACAATTGACTATTACTACTAAACAATTTGATGTCAAATAAAAAATTACTATAAAATTTTACATGTCACGGATAGGAAGTATCAGAAGATGACTATAAACCTAGTGGGGGGCTGGTGAGAAAAAGGACAGCGGGTTATTGTAGCTAACCAATTAAATATAGGAGAATTAAAAAACTTAGAAACCAGACATTATTCCATGAATCTACATATGATCATTGGAACGTAGCATCAGACTGCCTGAGCTGCACAGAGAATGAACTCAGCAAATAAAACAGACTTTATTACCACTGTCTCAACAGGAAAAGTCATCCCCTGAAGTTGTCCTCAAGGTCACCCTGATCACACCATGGCTACCACTGCCACCACTTAGGATGCAAAATGAGAAGCCTTCAGTAATTTGATCTAATGCAGTCTTTCTTAAACTGCATGCAAAATTAATTCTACCTTTTCCCCCCTAGACCAAGGTATTTCACAGTTTTCATCTGCCCAGTAATTTTGTTTACTAAGCTTTTGCTAGATCATTTTGATGACCAATTTGATTTAGCTTCAGAAGTGAATTTGGCAGAGAGTTTGGTTGTATGGTATTAATAATTGATTGTTCAGACAAAAGACCTGAAGTCTGCATGCAGCTGTTAATTGCTACCTACTCCTGACTGTGACTGCCCAGCACAGGCCTGGCCTTTTAGAATCATGTACAAGTCCTGCTCTATGGGAACTGTGGCTTACAAACAGGATATCTTTTTCTCATAAGATTCAGACGATCTAGATTTAACCCATGGCTGCATCATTTCATAGCTTTTGGATCAATCACTTAGTAACTTTTGGCAGGCTATAAAATCTGTGGCTCATCTGTATGATAAGGAGGATAATAAGGTTATTATAAGTAACACCTATAACATTCAAAAGGCAGTGTCTGTTGGTGGGAAGCACCTAACAAATTTTAGAAGCCACCATACTTGAACACTTGCTCTAATTTTCAAAAGCTCACTCTTTCCTGTTTATCAAAAAATAAAAAAAATAAAAAATATGTGCTGCAAGATGTATATAAATTCATTTTTTTTTAGCGTGAAGACTTTGTCTAGTTGATCAGTCTTCAGAAGTATTTGATGAGATAGCCCTATCACTTGAATTAGTATGTGTCACTGTTGATATATATTTTGTTGATTCTTATTATCTAATATATGCATGTGTGAAACTGAACCCTATAAAAACAGAATTTAAGCATTCCAGCCAAACGGAAGTGAATTGGAAGGAAGAGTAGCAGGGCCTTTGCAAAGAGAAAGTTGTCCTATCTCTCTAACCAGTGTCAGAATGTGGAAATGTTTACAAAATACTCATTAAGAGAAAAAAGGGATTGCAAGATAGAAACAAAATCTGGCCTTCCAGTTTACACTAGGGAGATAAGGAAGGCCTCTATAGGAGATTTCGTTTTTTCCAATTACTGCAACCTGACTTTTGGAGGGGAGAGGAAGAGTGGTAGGGGGAGGGAAAGAGAGAGGAAGGGTTTCCAAACTTGTCTCCAGTGACATGAGACATTTACGCTCCACAGATAAAACTGCCACTTAGAGCCCAGGAGAGCTAAACCTTCCCGAGTTGGCCTGGGGGCTTGAGCGGAGTCATGGGCTCCCTGGTCCTGTGTCTGTACACTATCTTCTGCCTGGTGGCCCAGTCAGTTTCTGGCAGTCCCATCATGGGCCTTGAGCAGTCACCTCTGGAAGAGGATATGCCTCTCTTCGATGATGTCTTCTCAGAGCAAGATGATGTTGACTTCAGCATGCTGCTGCAGAGTATGAAAGATGAGTTCCTCAAGACATTGAACCTGTCTGACATCCCAGTGCAGGATTCAGCCAAGGTGGACCCTCCAGAGTACATGTTGGAGCTGTACAACAAATTCGCCACAGATCGGACCTCCATGCCCTCTGCTAACATCATCAGGAGTTTCAAAAACGAGGGTAAGTTTGTATTTTTGTTAATGGATTTTTTTTTTTTAGATCAAGAAGCAATAAGAAAACTTACAACACCTGGAGATGATATGGATAGTGAATATATTTATTTAATGGTATGTGTACACAGATACACAAGAATATTTAGGTCTGTAGGATCCATATTGTCATTTCAGAACCCAAAATGATACTTAAAAATGCATTCTAATATGAAGCCACAAGATGTCTATCATTTTAAAATCATAACAGAATCGTTTAATTTTTAAAATTTGGACACCAAGTAACACGAACATTAGTATTGGCCTAATTTTGGAAAATTTTGTTATTTTCCAAATAGCATTAAATTTCCATTTTGGTTTTTAATTACTTATACATAGAATGAAACTGTTGAAAAAAAATACCAGAGCAGAAAGTTGAGAGTTGTGTACTGTTCCAACTTTGGATCAGTTCCCATTTCTATCCGTTTAAGAAATGTTAAAACAAAATGCAGACTCGCATTTGAACAATTTTTCCAAAAGTAGTATGTGTTTGATATGTCTTAGAGTATTTTTGAAAGTTTCCAGGAAGTGTGCATGACACAGTTAATGATCCAGCTTATCATTTCTGTGTCTTTATGAAGAGAATGCAAAAGACTTGAATTATTCTGAGGGAAAATGTGTTGCCCGTCTCCACACACTGCTGATCTTTAAATTAAGTAATTAGATCTAATGAACTAGCAATTTAATGCTTTGGTTAATATGGTTCTAGTAGGCCAAAAAAATTAAAAATAAAAAACCTAATATCTGTAGTAGAGAACAAAGAAATTGTTTCATTAATGGTTTCTAATTATGCTTTTATAGTCATTAAACAGATACAAAAGGCGTATTTGCTGATGTTCAACAGATGTTCTTGAAAGCAGCAAGGCAGTGGCAGAGAAAAATCTTTGAATTTGGAATCCGGGGAGCTGGCTGACCTGGGTATTATGGATAATTAGCTTCATTTATCTGAGCCTCATTTTCCTTATCAACAAAGGGGAATGGTAACTCATAACACGGTTGATTCATAAGCAGTTGCAGGTAAGAAAGGATGCTGTTTACTATGAAGTACTGAACAAACTAATGACTATAAATGATGGGCTGGGGACATAGTTCAGTGGCATAAGTGCCTGTCTGGAAAGTGCAAGGTCCACAGTTCAATTCCTATGTACCAAAAAAAAATAATAATAAAGAAAATATATAGATTACTTACTTAGTATTCTAGGCATTGCAGTAAATGTTGAGTAGCTAATACTTAGCCTTCAAGTTACTCTTTGCCTTTCAAATTTAATTGATGGCTATAATGTTTATTCAGTAACATTCCCAATGGAAATGGCAAGCTGAGATCACAAATTCATTTTAGTGGAGAGTTTGAGTTGAAAACAAAAAACCTCCTTCTGTGAGGATCTTTCCTAATGCTTCCCAGCACAGAATTCTATGTGTTTAGCTCAGGCTTTCGGTAGAAGTGGAGTAAAAGCCTTTGCAAACCCTGGGAAGCAGGAATGCTTTCTGCTCTCACTCCTCCCAGGGAAGATCTGGGTGATCTAGGTCAAGATAGGCAGTTTATAGAGATCAGTGTGGGTAGAAGCATGTCGCTGAGTGGATACCCAATCCTTGCAGCTCTCATGCTATGGGAGGAAATGCAAAGCCCGAGGACGTGTATGCCTTCACCGGCCTCCCGCGCCGGCTGCTATCACCTCTCTACTGACCCTGTGAGTCTGTTAGTACAACTCCCTCAAAGAGAAAGGCCAAGAAGTCACCAAACTGAAGGCACCTAGGGAAAACAAATGCAAGAAGGAATCCTTCAATTCCAAGCTTTGCTCCACTCCCTCCCTCCAATTCTCTGCATTGATATTTGATTTCTTCTGGTGCAAAATGAACAGAGGATCAAGTCCTGCTTTATGAGGTTATTGTAAGAGTGACATGAGACCATGTTTGTAAGCACTTAGCTGGTGGGATTTGTTAGGAACATTGCTTCTTTTCTCTGAAATGCAAATCCTCCTGTGTACTATGCACTACATCTATACATGTGACTTCTCAATGAGTTTATTTATTTCAAAGCAACTCCACTGAGAAAAAGAACACAAAGAAATCCATATTTACTTAAAGCATTTAACTGATATGTTTTAAAGGCTCATAGTGACACATGGATATCTATGTTTATACCAGTAACAACACAATCATAATAGCTAATGACTGTGTATGTCCATCAACAGATGAATGGGTAAAGAAAATGTAGTATTGACACTTCATAGAATACTCTGCCATAAAAGAGAAACTTGAGTCATCTATAGGAAAATGGGTGCACCTTGAGACCATAATGTTGAACAAAATAAATCAGGTTCAATCCCCAGTACCACATAAAAACATAAAATAAAAATAAATAAATCAGGCCTTTATTTAAAACCATGACATGTCTTCTCATGAGGTTAAATATCACGTGGTTTCTCCTATATGAGAAAACTAAATCTAAATAAAGAGCAAAATAAAAAGTAGACAATAGGCCACCCCCAGGTGCGCTAACCTGGCGATGGAGTCCCAGTGGGGAGGCGCATGCCTGTAATCCTAGCACTAAGGAGGCAGAAATCAGGAGGATCACTACAAGTCTGAGCTGTGTAGTGAGATCCTGCACACACACACACACACACACACACACACACACCCTTTAAAAAAGGTAGATAATAGAAAGTGAGAAGGAGGTTTTTATTAAATCAGAAAAAGATTAAAAAATAGCAGGATAGCACTTGGTAGGCTGAAAACAGGAGGATTACTAGGAGTCCGATCTGTATAGTGAGACCCTGTGTTAAAATTCATTTAAAAAAAAGAAATATCAAGAAAGGGAAAGAGGATGAAGAAAGGCATTAAGATATGTCATGTTCATGTACCAATGCTATAAAAAGAATGTAAATATTGTTGAAGATATGCACTTCAGCACTTCAGTGCTTTTTCTTAGATATGCACTAATAAAAAGTATGTAAATATCCATTGAAGCCATCACCATGATCAATTAGTGAACATACCCATCACTACCAAAAGTTTCCTCTGTAATCTGTTCCTGTCACTGGAATGAGATTTTACTCCGCACTTTTTTCAGGAAGAGAACAACGAGTCCACCCTCCCAGCTGTGGTCTTTTGTGCTCCCTGTCCAAAGGAAGTTATTGCCTCCATTTTCATATGAGGGGGCGACTCCCAAGCTATTCCTGTTTCTTACTCCAAACTTAATGGTGTGTTAAGGGTACAAGTCATGGTCTTAAATCAATTGATCTGGTGCCCAGAAAACTAATTAACATTTTTAAGGCACTATCTTTGTTTAAGACATCATGGTAAGCTAGAAAAATAGTAAAGAGACTGAGCCATAGTAATTGCCCCTGGAATGATAGAATGATGGCAATTGAGTTTGGAAGATTCATTCATAAGATGACATCTGAAATACACAGACATAGTTGGAAAAGTCAAGGTTGAGATGGAAAGTGTGTTTAGATGGTGTAATGAACTAGGCTTTCAGTCGCAGACTTGAGGAAGGAAGGGCCTCGAAGAAGAGGCCAGAGATGGATAGGTGGAGATGAAGCCAGGGCACTTGCTAGGGGTTAGAAGAACGTATTCAACTAGTGCAACGAAAGGAGTCTTTTTGTAAGCGGTGACATTATCAATCTTCAAACAGAGATTTACAAAGTCACTCAGTTGTTCAATAAATATTAATTGGCTATTTGCAACTTTCCATGAAGTATAGAAGATGGATAGGAACAAGCTGGATCAAGACATTAGGACCTAGGTAGATCCTGAGGGCCAGGTCAGTGAACTTAATTTAATGCTATAGGTGAATATTTTCCACTGATAATGTAAAAGATGGTTTGAGTTGGTACCCAGAGAAAGCTGTAGCGCATGACTACTTTTATTACAGTGTGTTTTTTTCTCCTTTGTAGCACTGGGAGTTGAACTAAGGACTTTTGCACTGAACTACATCTCTAAATATTTATGTATTCATTAAATATATATTCACTAAATTTTCTGGGCTGAACTTGAGCTCGCAATCTTGAAGCTTGGCTTCCCAGCATTTTGGCATTACAAGTGTGCTTTATCATGCCTGGCTACTATAGAGTAAAAAAAATTCCACAGAGCTACCACAAGGACAACCTTTAAGCTTTTTTAGGCAATAACAAATATAAATTAATCAGATACCATTACATAAAAATAATAGTAGAGTATAATCTGCAACAGGGATCTCCCTGAAGTCATGAGTTTGGTGAACAACTAGGGAAATGTTGCTACAATGATAGAGAACCTTCAGCTGGCAGAACTTAACATTTTTGGTATTGTGGGTTCCTTAGACAACCTGGTGGCAAATGTCCCTATAAATTCATGTGTATACTTATTACAGAAGCTTTGGGCACTATAAAATTGTTCAATAAGAAGTCAAGGTAGGGCTAGGGAGATGGCTCAGTAGAATAAGTGCTTCCCTGGCAAGCACAAGGGCCTAAGTTTGATCCCCTGTCTGCCAACAAAAAATGTCAAGATGATGGTGATTTGAGGTATACATCTATGATTATAGGACTTCCATAAAAGTTGTTTCATATACATTCTTGAGTGATCTGTATGTGCCGAACTCCCTATAGGTGCTAGCAGAAGAAACCTGAGGAAATCAGTTTACCCTCAAGACTCGTTTTCTGTCTTTCTTCCTCTTAAAGAGACCACACACCATCAAGTCAACTCCTGTGACCCCTTGGGTTTTGGCTGTTGTGTTGACCTCGTTAGTTGTTGTGGTCTAGAGCCAGAATCAGCAGACATTTTCTCTAAAAGGCTAGACAGATGATAACTATTTTAGGCTTCACAGGCCCCAAAAGTCTATGTTGCAACTAATTCTTTCATCGTAGAGCAAAAGTAACTATGGCCAATACAAAAAGAAATAAATGGGGCTGCGTTTCAATACAGCTTTATTTTCAAAGCTATGGGCTGGGGCTTACCAATCCCCTGTTCCATATGGAAGTCTTTGAGGAATACCAGAGCCCAACCATACAAGATCTCTACTTATTACACAAATATGAAAACTCATGAAGTCTTAGCCATTAAAAACTTCAAGAGAAGAGCCACTATCACCAAATATCCCATTTGCTAATTGTTCATTGGTTTTAAAGAGTGCTCTCCCACAAGACCTTCACATTTCTCCTGGCCCTGTGCCTTTGAGACAGGTGAGCCACCCAAGGGATGAGTTTTCTCCCATGTCTTAGGCAGCTATGTCCATGCTAGTTTTACGGCCTTAACTCAGCTTAGCATCTACCATTGAACTCTCATGTTTCCTCCATCACAGGAGGCTGACATTTGGCTTGGTTTCATTCCTGTTCTGTTCTCATTCACTCCGTATCAACCTTCCTGCATTTTACATGTAAAAGGCCCTCCTTTTACATAAACATCTATTTCTCTATAAGACATGCTACATATCTGATTTTTGCAAATATGTTTCTTTTCAGATCTTTTCTCTCAACCAGCCACTTTCAATGGGCTCCGAAAATATCCTCTCCTCTTCAATGTGTCCATCCCTCACCATGAAGAGGTCATCATGGCTGAACTCAGGTTATATACTCTGGTGCAAAGGGATCGCATGATATATGATGGAGTGGACCGGAAAATTACCATTTTTGAAGTACTACAGAGTAAAGAGGACAATACAGGTGAAAGAAACATGCTGGTCTTAGTGTCAGGAGAGATCTATGGAACCAACAGTGAGTGGGAAACCTTTGACATCACAGATGCTGTAAGACGTTGGCAAAAATCAAGCTCATCTACCCATCAGCTAGAGGTCCACATTGAGAGCAGACATGGCCAAGTTGGGGACATTGACAGAGGACAACTCGAAATAGACACCAGTGGTCAGAATAAGCATGACCCTTTGCTTGTTGTGTTTTCTGATGACCAAAGTAGTGACAAGGAGCAGAAAGAGGAATTGAATGAAATGATTACCCATGAGCAACTTCTGGACCTAGACAACCTTGGTATGAATGGGTTCTCCAGTGGGCCTGGGGAAGAGGCTCTGCTGCAGATGAGGTCAAACATTATCTATGATTCCACTGCCAGAATCAGAAGGAATGCCAAAGGGAACTACTGCAAGAGGACCCCTCTCTATATTGACTTTAAGGAGATTGGCTGGGACTCTTGGATCATTGCTCCACCAGGATATGAAGCCTATGAGTGTCGTGGTGTTTGTAACTACCCCCTGGCAGAGCATCTGACACCCACAAAGCATGCAATCATCCAGGCCTTGGTCCACCTAAAAAATTCTCAGAAAGCTTCCAAAGCCTGCTGTGTGCCCACCAAGCTGGAGCCCATTTCCATCCTCTATTTAGACAAAGGTGTTGTCACCTACAAGTTCAAATATGAAGGCATGGCTGTCTCCGAGTGTGGCTGTAGATAGAAGACTTCTGTAGCTTATTTAATAACTGTAAATGTGTATATTTTGTGTTCTATTTAATGAGACTATTTAATGAGGGTGTACAGATAACAGAGGCTTGCTGCCTTAGAAAATGGACAGGTCTGTTTGTTGTAGGAAATTAACATCCTGCTAATCAATCTAGTCCCTTCTAGTCTGTCTTTCATTGCAGTTGTGATTTTCTGGCAATGCTCTCTCTAAGCAATGACAGCCCACTCCGTTGTCCTCCATTCAATTTAGAAACAGCAACCCTTAAGTAGTACACAGTCAAAACACACATACACATATGTATGTACATACATGAGCTTAGGAAAATATTTTGATTGTATTGAGGCAGGTTGTGTTGTTCATATACATGCATGATTCACTTAAATGTGCATACATTAAAGACAGTCATTTCCTTTCTGAGTAGGACTTTTGTCAAAAAAAACTTTTGCATCAGGAAATTAACAATCCTTGGAAGTATTTTGTTTCTGACAAACTCTGAAAATGTAACCATAGATTTTTGCAGTTGAGTCTCTGCCATGGCTTGGAGCAGCAGGCCTGGTGAAGGAGGCTGCATGCTTGAGGGGAGAGGCAGTTAAATGCAGAAACCAAATGATTTATGCACAAGAGGCAGTGGGTCCACAGGTACGACAGCAAAGAATGAGCCCACGGAATGGATGTGCTGTCGAGGGTAGGCCCCTGGTTGAGAAAGGACGACAGAAGGGAATGCAGGATGAGCTCCATTCTTCAAGAGATAGGACGCATAGCCATCAGTGTTGCCTGTAGTGCTGCAAAAGGTAGGGGAGGTGGGAGAGGGACAAAGGGAAAAGGATACAGATGCAATCCTTTTTTCTGAGTTGGTGAAGTCATAAGACATTCTAATGAAGAAATTAAATCTTTTGTGCAAGACAAAAAATTCAAAGACCAAAAGAAGGAACATCGGGAGGGAACTGTTTGTTGAACTCTTCACTTTTTAAATGTTTTTCCTCACTGCACAGTCTTTTTCCCCTTACATCTATACTTACACTTCATTCTTTCCTATCTTGCACCTTTCCCCTTGCTTCTCCACTGCCGTGCCTTATCTCCTGTTCTCCTGTGTCCCCTTCTTTATAGGCTTTCATAATCCCCAGGCCTTTGCCTTTAAGGGAAAATAAGTAATCATCTAATGTCTAGATTCCTGCTGATGCTTAACTTGCTTTTCTTTTAATATGATTCTTTATGACATGCTTTGGTCATAAAGAATATGTAAGGATAGCAAAAAGAACAGAGTCAAATTTATATAGATGAATTACTGAACAGAAACACAAGAAAATGACTTGAAAGTTAGCCTTGAATTTTGAAGTCAAATTTGCTCCAGGGTGGAGACCCTGCCACAGTTCCATTCTTCCCATTCTGCCCTCTTTCCCTATTGCAATTGCATTTCTGACAGGAATAGTCCGCTAGGCCGCGAGGGCTGCCCCCACTGAATAGGTGGAAGGATATGGAAATTCTGACTCCAATTGCACTGCCCCCAAGTGGCTGGTGGGCTCGTGCAGGAGGACAGACCCCAAGCTGGGCTGCATTTCCAGGCAGGAGACTCAGATGGGTACAGACGCTTTTTCCAGGACAGCGCCCCTCTCTGTCCTCCTTGGAATGTTTCTTTAAGAAACATTTTTTTTTTTTTTTTATTCTGGGAAATTTTCATCTTCTTTTCTGACAAGCTTCTCAGGGGCATCAACTCATAACACCCTATATAATAGAGCTAGGAATGCCAATTTGAAGATCCTTTTCCCTATTTGGATCTCATCTGTAGGCCTCCATTTCCTGTGGTGACCAGAGGCGATATCATGGGGGCATTTTTTTGCCCTAGGGATAGTGATATTTGCACTGCCAGTGGGAATTAGAGATTAGCAATTTGCAATGATCAGATGGATCCATGCAGCTCAGCATGCCTCAATTCTGGGCTAGCCTCCACAAAACGCGCACGTGTGTGTGTGTGTGTGTGTGTGTGTGTGTGTGTGTGTGTGTAGCCAGCAGTGGATAGCCACTGGGTACCCTCAGTGGAAGATGCTGTGTCCTTTACATTCTATGCTCTACTATGTATACTTATCTGTACTCCATTGCACATCTCATCCTTTCTAAAAGACACTGAAATCCATATGTGGTAAACAGCTGTGCATGGTAGTTTCTGGTAAATTTTATTTATTTTGTGTCTAAAATATGTAGCAATTGTGTGCTAGTAAATGCTTTCCAACCAGCAGTCCAAGCCCCTGATTTATAAATTTCAGTAGTGTAAAAGTCTCCCAGCCTACTCTATTTCAAACCACCAGTGAGATGCTAACTAGCTTGCAAACTTCCGCAAACCTTACCAGGTAGTTCTGAAGAGCAGTGTGTGTGTGTGTGCTGATCCCAGACCACAATGAGATGCCGGCTCCTGCATTCTCCCCTGCCCTCTGCTGTCTCCACCAGGATCCTGAGAAAACTGTCTTGAGCACTTAAAATCATCCTGCTGTTAAAAACGAAAAATCTGAGCTTCTCACTAAGCCTGCCTTTTTATGGTGTTCTTCCTTGTAGAGAGGGAGTACAGAAAAGCCACACATTGGTTATTCAAATGTTGCTAGTTATAAACTTACTACCATTTTTCTTCTTATTGAGCAATGAAAAGACACAAACCATAAACTGAGGCACTGTTCCTGCTTCCATTGGCATCTCTGTACTCTCCTACTCAGGGGCTGCAAAGCCCCTGAGAGGCTTGTCAGAAAAGAAGGTGAAAATTTCCCAGGAGAACATTGATGGAAGACCACAGCACTGATGCAAAACCACGGAACTAGTACTGCCCAAGTAGAACTCCCTAGTATTTTCTTTGGTCCTAGGTCTTCCATTCTGCTCACATGCATCGCTTTTTCTTCTTCCTTTCTTACACTTTTATGGCATGATTACTATCTCTGAACTTAATAAATCTGAAGAACTCATGAGGAAAAGTGTAGCAGAGGGACTTGGGCAGCCCACAACGGATAGCCGTGTAAGTCTCTAGGCTTCCTACTATTTATTGATTGATATATTTATTTTTGTAATATAGTGTAGAATACCAAATATTTTATTTTTATGTTCATGTTTTCCTTCCCAGATATAATAATTTGTGCTTTTAAAATATTATCCTTCTCTAGAGTACAGCTCACTTGGGATATATTACCTACACAGGACATTCATCTCTCACTTTTTGCATCAAGATACCCTATTATTTTGAGGAGTTTTGCCATAAGCGTACCTAAGTTTTATATATTTATGTCTTTAGGCATGCCATGAGCTCCTTCATATATTTACTGATTTGTAAATAATACAGATTTATCTGAAGTGTAAATGTCCCCAGAAATATTTAACCAATAGATGTCACATTCTTTCACAAACTGACATTGTTATTTTAGCATGAGAGGAAAATATTGTGTGTCTATGAGGTAATATAATCGCTATTTACTGAACAGAGGTGTATCTGACTGGACACACCACGGCAGGGGCTCCCCTCTGAATGCACCATCACCCCTACTTATCCACCAATTTAAAGACCTGATTGAGTAAAACAGGAATCAGTCCAATTCCTCTCTAAATGTCAAATTTTTGCATCTAGCAATTAGACAGCCTCAAAAATCTCAATATTTTGCCAAAAATATTTAATCTGGGAAATGAATGATAAAATACTTCTTTCAAAACTCTTACTAAATATTTTGGTATTCTTCATAACTTAAGCTCTTTGAGTACAAGATATGTTCCTACAAAAGAATTTTCTATATTGCCCTTACTGAATTAATCAAGAGACTGTAAAGTGGCCCAGTAATATTTCGACCAAACTGTCATTTATTGCAAACACTGAAAGGATGCTGCCCTTGTTGAGGATCCTGGATCTCTTTCCAAGTCATTATGGGTTGTACTTCACCTTTGTGGTCCTATATACTCATGTGTGATAAAAAAAAAAAAAGAGCAAATGTTGTGTCTCAGTGTATTTTCTTGCCTCTATAAAACATTTGTCTTCATACGTTAGGTGGAATAAAAGTAGACAATACTGTACAATAGCAGCAAAAATTGATTTTCTGCATGTGGAAATATATTAATAAGCTACTACGTTCACGGAGGAATGACCGCGGTGAGCAGCGTGTTCCCATCATGCCGAGCACTGACTCGGGAGAGCCCTGCCTTGCCTGGGGCATGTGCCGACCCGCGGTGCGCATCTGCTGGCCTTCCACACATGCAGGAAATCTGTCCAGACCTTGCTACAACCAATGGGCTGAAGCATAATCACACGTTGGATCAAACAAGTTCATTACCTATGTCCAAAGTTATTTAGTAATCCGTAGGCTAAACTGAAGATAGAAGTAAATATTTTATGCTGGGTTCATCAGCCAAATGTGTATATTCAATGTCCTCTGGTGAAATAAAATGAAAAATACATTTTGACAATAATTATTGGCAACTTCTTTCTCCCTGCAATGAAGTTTATTGTACACCCTAGTCCCCTCCCCCTTCTTTTACATTTCCGGTTTGCAGTGTAACCACAGCATGGAACGAAACTTCATGTACCTGAGTAGAGAATGGGCTTAGAAAGCAGTAAGTTGTTCTGAGCTCCTAAAGTGGTCCTTAGGGACCGGCATCTTCTTGCTATGTGGTTCGCCCTTTTCAAATGACTTTGGGTAAGTCCTATGTATGCCAGAGATGAACGCAGAAAATGAAATTATCTGTACTTGTCAACAATTAGGAAATATTTCTTCTTTGCATTCTGAATGAGGCATATTAAAGAGCAATTTCATTTGGGGAAAATATTCAGGCTAAAATTTACTGATACTTGATTATTAACTTCATAGAATCTCAGAATGAAGAAAGGAAGTTTAAAAGTTACCCAAAGGGCAATCTATTGTCTTGAAATATGACAACACAATTTCCATGTTCTCTGCAAATATAAGCGATTGGAAGGAGACCTTGTTGAGGGTACCTATTATATTCTTAGGGGACTCTGCCTTGACTGCACTGGTTGACAAATAGTTTGGGTTACTGAGTGTGCAAGTCAGTGGCAAAGCACAAAGTTAGTGGAAACTTGCAAGCAGTTCCTATGTGGAATTGAGGTCTCTCCTGGTATCCTTCAGAAAAACTCCTGGTCCATAATGTCATAGCCTCACACACCCCTGTAATTTGCCATCTCCAGGACAGCCCCTCTGGCTTACAGGCAGCTTTGCTGTTGTTGTGGGTTCACAGCCTCATTCCCATCAATGGTGTTTGCTGTAGGGTGAAGGTGCCCTACAAGGTGGCGTATTGGAAATTTACTGTCCAAATTCATATGCTGATGGCATTATGCACTTTGGGAGGTGGGTGGGTCATGGGGGATCTGCTCTCATGTATGGCTTAGTGCATTCATAGATTAATGAGTTATAAGTTATGCAGAAGTCCCTTTTGTTATAAAAGTAAGCTTTTGATACTGACCAGATGTCAGATGCATGCTCCTGGACTCCTCTTCCTTCTGAACAGTTAGTTAAAGGAACCTCTATTTTTAAAAAGAAGAATTTAATAAATTGCAGCTGCCTCTTCAGGGGAAGCAAACAGATGAAAGGACCGCATTTGGATTGGACTTGCCTCTGAGGGTCAACAGATCTGGTCATCAGACAAACCTTGCTGCCTATGACAGAATTTGAGAACTGAAGGGCAGAAAGGAAGCACAGAGCAGAAGAACGCTCCTATGAGACAATCATCCTGCAGCTCTGCTGGGGAAATCCTCCGCTACCCTGGCTGGCAAGTAGGGGGGGGGAGCATGGTCCTTGTCCTTGGGTGAGCAGTGACAAGGGGAGATAGTTACCCAGGCAAGGAGGGGAGGGAGCTGAACCCCAGGAAGGACTTAGGCCAGGACTGACTGGAAGGGCATGGAAAGTCTACTCTCGTGAATTGATTTTGAATTCTGTGGGAACCAATTCATTCTGTCCTATAAATAGTTACACTTATAGATGTCTATAAGGGTCTGGAACCATCTTCCACATGGTTTCTGGTCTGAGCACAGCCGCTCTGGCTCACTTGCCCTGTTCTGGGAACTCTTTTCTACTGACCCAGCCATGACTGCATTAGATTCTCACACAGCTGCAAGTTGTTTTGTTTGCTTGTTCGGTTGGTTTTTGAGACAAGGTCTCACTATGTAGTATAGGATGGCCTTGGATTCCTTCTGTAATCCAGGCTGGCCTCAAACTCTTAGCATCTTCCTGCCCCAGCCTCCAGAGTTCTGGGACTATAGGTATACTGCACCTATAATTACTTCGGGTAGCATTTTGATTACAAAGGAAGAGAAAACTGTCTGACCAAAGCTCATGTTGTATGTTTAATAGCATGCTGCTAGTTCTGAGCAAGCTCCTAATATGAATCGATCTTTGCAGTGTTGTGGGAAAACAATGGCAAGAGACTGACTGCATGTGACTCTAGTCACATGAACAAGAGCCCACTTCTGCGCAGAAGTGACTATTTGTAAATAAGGGGCCTATTTGGAGAAGGTGAGAGCTTGTTAACTTGGGTGGTTATAAATGGATTATGTGGTTATCTTGGACTCACTCTCTCAAACTGTCAGCTTACAAGAAACAGCTCCTGCCCTCTCTCAACCTTTCTCAGACCATTCACACAGCTTTAAAGAAGCTCATCCCCAGAAGCCCTGAAATGCAAGACCACTCAAATCCATTTTGAAAATCATAAAAATTCAGGCCCCTTACTACAAATTCAGATTTTTGATGGAAGGCATGGAAATGTTGCTGTCACACCAAGAATCAGTAGAAAAATTTCATGCACAGAATGTGGGCTAATATTCTCGTGTGGCATGGGAATGGTTCTTACCCTTTATTAATTTTTCTGTCTAAAATACGGACCTTAACCTCATTGTCAGGATAACATAAATGAATCCATTTGGAGAACCGTATGCAAAATAGATGGAACTCTTCAAATTAAAAAGTTCATAAAAAGCAAAGTAAGATTGGGGAGCTGTTAGAGACTGAAAGAAACCAGTCTGGTCCTTGCTTGAGTGAGATGGCATTCAGGTGCATTCTGTGACTCTATAGTCCATGCTCACTCTCTCACACACTGACAAAAAGAGGCACTATCTCCTCGTTATGCTTATGACTACTCAGTAGCAGTATGTTCAACTCACCAGTTGTAAATTTCCAGAGAGTATTCATTTTTAAAATTCTTATGCATGGTTTTTAGTTTTTATTTGTAAAGCAGTGAGCATGGCTGTAGGGGAGTCTCTAGACTTTGGCTCAATGTAATGCCAAGAAACAAACAGGAGACATTAAAAAGACCTTTTCCCAATAGGCAGACTCAGCATAAGGGATTTAGTCATGGGAAAAGTCTTTTTCAGAGTGGCAAACTGATGCCAATGAATGAACCGTACCACATTTTCCTGAAATAACCAAGTTCAACCATCTATTCCCTAAAAGGAAGCATGCTTTTCAGGCAATAAACCATCTGCTCCAAGTGTTTAGAAAAGGATCTTGAATCGCTGGTAATTTAAACTTCCTTATACCCGAGTTCAATGTTTGATAAGAAAAGAGTGCTAACAGGATGGGAACTGAGTTACTATAATAAGAAACCCAGCCAGAACAAAAACCAGCCCCTGCAGTTATTTTGTTTATCGTCCAGACCTATCTGTTTTAATTAACACAATATTTACATGAGACCAGCTCTTCTTACGTCTTTCGCTGCAACTGTCACATGTTTTATTTTTTGTTGTTTTTTTTAAAAGGTCTTATAAAAATACACTTGTGGAATATGACTACATAAGGTATACACAGTGAACCACATCATAGAATTTTAGCTCCTTCCATTTTGGGGGATTCTGAGGCCAGAATTAGGTTTCTAGATAAAATAAATGCAGGATGCTTGGTTAAATTTGAATGTAAAATAAGCAATGAATAGTATATTTAGTACAAATAGGTCCCAAATATCGCGTGAGTCATATTTATACTAAATATGCAATCATTGTCTGTCTGAATTTAGATGTAATTGGATGCTTTTGCTTACTTGTTGCCTAAAGCAGGTAGTTTTCTGAAGGTTACAAGAATGGAAGAGCCAGAGAAAGACAAAGTCATTTGCATCGTCATTTTTATTTTAGTTGATTACAAATCTGGCCTAGAAAGATTCATTGTTAAGAACAGCTGTGAGATTTGAGGCTGAAGCCACACTAGACTATAATACCGGCTCACGTTGCAGAAAATGGTAATTCCTAGCATACGTGTCTCCTCATTTACACGTGAAGAGCTGAGTCACAGTGAGAATAGGTGCATGTCGGAAGTCACAGAGTCAGACAAGCTCCAAACTAGGATTTGAAATGTGCGTCATGCTGCCCTCTGCTAAAAATACTGTAAAGTCTCTGAGTCCCAGTGGCTCATCTTCTATTTCAGTTTCTTCCTAGGATTATTGTGGTCAGTCTCACATCATCTGGGTTTGGAAGAAGTGTAAAACTTCATTTTCCAATGTGAGCTCTCTGCCAACCTGCAGATCCTATGACCTCAGGGGTGGCTGCTTACTCCAGTGTCCAGGGAACAGGAGTCTAGCCCAGGTCCTTGTGTGCCTTTATTCCATTGTAACTCTAGAGGTCTTATTGGATAATATCTCACTAATGTCACCCATGACTGTGTAACAAACATGCCCAAACTGTGCTTTGAACAATAACATCCCTGTCTTTTGTGCATGGGTCTCAGGTTGATTTGGTTGAGGACCAAGCTTCATCTCTGAAGTTGACATGAGTCAGGTCATGCTGGTCATCCTCTTGTTGGACTCTTTGGGCCACTCTTCATTGTGCCTCCCTACCTCAGAATGAGTAGATGGTGGCAGAAAACTTCCAGGGTGTATTTTGAGAGAAAGTGAAGGAGAAACTATTATTTCACCTCAAGGGTCACATAGCATCACATCTTCTTCATTCTGTTTGGTAGGAGTGAGTATGCTAAGGCCAACTCAGAAACAGGCGGAGGGGATGAGATGCCATCTCCTCTCGGGAGAAGGTTGGATGAATTTTCAGACACCTTTTTACCCATCCACAGAGGGGATCTAAGAAACCTCTCAGGGGATGGTCTGTCATCTGTGCACTGTGTCATGGTTTCTTGCTGACACCAACCTTGAAGGTGTAACCCAGTCTCCACCTATCCTTAAAGATCTCTTCTGCTCTCGGCTAGATCAAGTCACCCACTTCTCTTTTGATCTCAGATTTCCTCTGTGTTACTCAGATTTAAGTCCTTCACATCTCTCTTAATTGAAGACATAAGAAACACATACGAAGTTCTCTATATTGAAGCAACTCTCGCTACATTTGAATGAAAGACAGCTACTCTTTCCTTCCTAATTGCAACAATCAGAAGTTAGCTAAGTAAATTAAGACACATTAAAAATTGAGTGTATTGGGGCCAGCAAGATAGCTCAGCGGTCTAAAGCACCTCCTTAGCAAGTGAGGCTGGTGCATGGGACCGCAGTTTGATCCCTGGCACCACATATCATGCGGGCTCTGACCCGCAAAAAAATTGAGTATGTTGTCACTGAGGTCAAGTTGTATAGAATACTTTTAGGCTTAGCAAACATTTCCTAGTAGAAGAATAATTTTGTTAAGTTAAATCATGATAGTCTCATTTTTAACTTGATATCCTAAGATGGCTAAACAATGTATTTACTAGAGCTATAGACTCTTTCCAATTCTTTTTATTAGTGTATTAATGTTATATTTAGCATTCTCGAAGTTTAGGAAAATGAATCACAAAGAATTAGGTAAGTTAACTGAAGTCGCTTTATCAATAAGGGGAAGGCTCAATTTTATCACCTTCTAATATCAGGTCTCAGTGTCAATCAACCAAGATGTTTTCAGTGATGCTTTGTTTTCATAAGACATTAAACAAATACAGAGTCTGTGACACCATATACTTCATTTCCCAAATTTTCATGAATATACTTGGATGAAAGATTTTAGCCAATAAGTACTGGCGAGCAACATTAATTAATAAGGAGGGATCCACGTGATGTGGTTGAATGCCATATGCCTGAAGAGCTGCAAAGTGAGAAGCAAAGTGCTTTTGAGACAACCCAGGACGCGGTGTTGAAAAGCTGTGTGTGGAACACGCAAGGGCCAAAGGCAGTGTGGCTTCACAGAGCAATTACAGTAGCTGAGTCCCATGACCTAGCACCTTTAGGTTTGTTGTGTTTTGCCATGACAACTGCTTATCTTTGGTAGATGTTTTGGGATCCACAGCTGACACTCGAGGAAGTTGCTTTCCTTAACTGGCTTGACAAATGAAGACCAAATATGAAAGTTTAGCAGCAGAGCAAAGTGATTTCTGTGTGGGACCTACTATGGCACTCATTGCAACTGCTCTTTTTCTAATCACGTAAGTGATATTTAAAAGGATGCTGAGTAGAAAATACTGGTTTCTCCAATCTCCTAATAATGCTGATAAGATAAAGTTGATCAACCAGCTATCGCTAATTAAAATGCTTTAAAGCTATTGAGTTATTATTACTCATGTAATAACTTAAAATCAGTGCTGGTAAGGTAGAACCATTTGCCTCTAACCCTCTCACCCCTAATGCATTAGATCAACCTGGCATTCCCTTACCTGGTTATAGTGTCTTCTGTAGCACTCTGAGTCTGCATGGTCATTCTTATGTCCACTCATGCAGCCCTAGTTCCTTCTTATTAGACCATTAAAGGATCTCAGGGCTCCCTAAATGAGGGACTAGCCTAGGCCAGTAACAGAGAGAATGCACTGACCTGGTGTGCGAACCACTGAACAGAACCAGCACAGGTCCCAGTTCTTGACCGCAGCGGCTGCACAATTCCAGACAAGTGTTGCCACTGTGGACTTTAGAGCATGCGCACTACATCTCCCAATCTTTATAATAAACTATGGAATTTAAAAGTTGTTTAAAGTTTTGTATATGATTCCAGAAAAAAATTCCATTCCTCAAAGTACAAGCAATACATGTTGCTGAGCTAAATATGATTCACAAGCTACCTCTTTGCCTTGTCCAGCCTTGAGATTAGTACGATTACTAATTACACTCCTGTGGATCAAGATGGTAACAGTTCCCACTAAGCCCATTGTTCTCATGTCCTGCAACTCTTTTGAGACACCTCCCTAAATCAGATTCTTGGTTGCCAATAAGTATTTGGGTCAAGTGTTTCCTATAGTTTGGGGCAGTTCACCTCTGCTCTTTGTTAATGCACAGCCAGTGCCATCCTTTACAACCCCAATAAGCCTGTGAAGCATTGTCCTTGATTCGGGCATCAATCCTACAGTTCAGCACTGGAATGGGACTTCCTTAGGCTGACAACATTCTGTTTCATTGATTTTTTATGTGATCTGCTGTTCTGATGGGTATATATAAGAAAAAAATGGCCTTGTAAAATTTGAAAGGCAGAGGTACATTTTAATTGCTCATTCAAATAATTATGAATCTTCCCAATGTTACACTACAACTCAATGAATGATAGCCTCTTAAATGTTAGTTGCGAGGCAGTCTCAATGCATATTAGTGAATCGATGAATTACTTAGCTCTGTTCAAATCCATTGGTCTTCTTATACTCTTTTACTCAAGCCTGATTGCAAAAATTCCATATTTATCTTTTGCAAAGTGGTCAGTTCATACTTTCTAAACATTGATACATTCCATTTCATCATCATGACACATCACTCTGGGAAACACCACTCTATACTTGATTGTGAGTGAGTGATAAAGGCAAAGAAGGCTTTCCATTATCATGGTCGTAAATTTTGACATCTATAGACCTTCTGATGTAGCAAAAGAGTCTTTCTCTACAAATACGTAGATCTGGATCCAACATCAGGCAATGTAATTAACCAGATAAGTGATCTTAAAGACATTTCATTTTTCTGTAGTTCAATTTCCAACCCTAAAATGGAGGTTTCAAATGTGAGTTAGTGTTTATTGAATTCAAGGGATTAGCCCTTGAGGTGGAAACAGTTGTTGTGAGGACTGTTTCTCATCTTCCATTATATACATTATCCCTGGCCTCCTTCTCTAAATAAAAATTGCACCACACCCCATCCCAGATATGGCAAAACCTAAAATCCCAGGGAGAATCCTCAAAGGGTGACATTGGCATGAGTTGAGAGGTTTTAAGGTAAAGGAATGTTATCTTTTTCAATTCTGCAGCTAATTAATCTACTAGAAAGTGGGAAAATAACCACATGTGAGAACATCAAACATATCTTGAGTGTTTGTTCTCTTTGTAATCTATTTAGGTATTGTGAACATTCTTAAATATATTCTATTTCAACACATGTTTGTGAATACACAGAGAGTAACATAATTAGAAGAGCTAGAGGTAGGTGAAAGAAGGCAAACACAAGAAATTTTCTCCTGATATTATGTGTTTAAAAACTAAGGATCTGTGATACCTTTACTAATTGACATTATTTTGCCTGTATCCTTGTGCAGCTGACCACAGTAGTCGCTAGGAAAAGCTAAGTCTTCCTCTAAACTCCTGTGCTTCAGAGAACCTATAGTAAGACACACAGTCATCCTTTACTCAGCCCTCCACTGGAAACCCTGGGTCAGCTTTGGTATTATGATTACCTTTACATGCTACATTTTTCTCATGCTTCTCATGTCAGGCTGAGCACAAAGCTATTTTCTTTTTCATATTTTCATAGGGACACTTATATTGGTTAAGATGAGGGAAGCACCATTGTATAACCCTGGGTGATTTTAACGAATAGCTCCCAGGAAGCCCTCCCTGCCATCCATTCTCAGTGAATGCAGACATTCTTCAAGGTGTGCATATCTGACACACCAGGAATTTGGGTGATTGATTTAAAACTTTCTCTTTTGACCCTAAAAATCCCAGAGCCAAAATAAATTCCCAATATTCTCAATTTCCAGGGATCACTGGGAAGGAAATTCCAGATTTTGTTTTTCCAAAAGAAGCCATCCTTAAGAAGACATCCCAGTATTTGAAAAGCTTTCAAGGTAGATCTTGGAAGAGTGCTGCCTCCTCTGCTATTGGCCCTTTACTCAAAGGGTGACTCTTTCTTTCTTTTCCTCTTCCAGAAAGAAAATTTGGTTCACATTTGTGTTCTGTTAATTGTAGAACCTCTTCTTGTGCTCGAAAGAATTCTCACTTTCACATTGCCAAAAGAATAAGGGTGGTGCAAAGATAAGAAGGCAAAAGACACCTACTTCCGGGCTTCATTGTCAATTTTTTTGTAACAGCTTCCAGCTAACTCACAGAGGCTGAGCGCAGGGTTCTGACGTGTGTGTATTCTATCAGCATGGCACAGACAAGGGAAGGTGACCCAATGGCAGAGCTCCCATGTGTTCCTGTGCCTCTGAACTGCCACTCTCCTTGGGGGCTTCTTGGTTTGTGTTTCTCAGTTTTCTTCCGAAGTAGTTCTGACACTTGCCACTCTTTGGACTAAAGACCAACCTGACTGTTTCTGGGTCATTGGCCAGAAACATACATTTAAGGGCATACATTTACAGAGTGCAGGAGGCTAAAAATGATTTCACTCTTCATCTTGTTCAACCATCTTACTTTCCACATTAAATCCAAAGGTTTGCAAAATTTATAGAATACAACTTGAACATCTTTCCTGAGCTTTGATTTTTACCCTAAGTCCAGTCCTTGGAACAATTTTTGTATCACATATAGCACTGAATCCTCAGCTCCCAGCAGAGTACCCGAGAGAATAGAAATAAAAAAAAAATTGGTGAATGAATGAATAAATAAATGTTAACATTAGAATGTAATACTGCCCCAAAAACCTTGCACGCAATGGACTCTTTTGCCATAAAAAAAAAAAAATCAGTGTGGAAAAGCTAGAGAGAACTATAGTAATGCTAAAACAGTGGTTTCAAAATACTTGTTAAACTCTGTCCATGTGACTCATTTGAAAATCTTCCCATTTATTCACAAAGTTCTATGCATTTTAAAATTGGATGAAGAAGGGAGCTATACTTTTTCTTCCTCTGTCTGAAGCATGATTCCTGCCCTTTCCATCCACTGGAGGAATTTCCAATCTGTATAATCTTTTCCTATTGCTTCCCCAGGGACAGTTTCCCTGAACTCCTGGAGTACATTAGATCTCCCAGGGGTGTACCCCACCACACTGCACTCTGCTTTCTGTCACTCACACACTTTATTGATGTCTACCAGCTCAAGTGTAAGTTTCCTTCATGAGACATGACCCACATTGACCACTCTTTGGATTTTCCCACTGCCTTGCCCGAAGTCTATACCACTTAATAAAAAGTGCTTAACTGGAGCACAATTGAATTTCCTGAGCTAATCATAGTCATCATTGGAGGTGCCGGACTCATCCTGCTTCAGTGAGGACCCTCAGCCTGCCGGAATTTCAGCAGCTCACTTCACCCCAGATACTGGATAGCATTGCTTGCTGCCCGACTTCCCAGAGCTGAAATAGCCGCAGGCCCCTCTATCTATCTTCAGGTCCAGTGGCCGTTCACCATGACTTAGGCTATTTGCCTATCTCTTTTTATCGGGATCACTGGTTCCCAGAGTCACCTCATTTTCCTATTGAGAGCTACGGCAGGTGGGAAGCCTGTCAAGGATGTTGAAAATGAGATACCTTCTGCAGCAGCGTAATGTCTTGAGGTCAGCAAAGCATGAATTCAAGAGCTATTTTCAGGAATTAAATTGCCTGACCTTAAGGAAAGAATGGGTTTATGGGAAGTGAAGACAGGGCATAGTGAAGTCCAAAGGATTCTGTGTTTTATAGCTTGAGTGACTGATTAAATGATGACCCTACTAATTAAGAACAGAGAAAGGTGACATAATAATCAAGAGTGATGAAGGAGAGTGTTGAAGGAAGGGGGGGCTGCCTGAACCAAGAGTTCTAGTGTGCAAACACTGAGTGTGAGGTATCCACCCTTATAATGGATGTGCCCAGTAAGCAAAAACCTGAATGTAGAGAAGGAAGAAAATCAGGGATGAAGACCCATGCCAGGAAACTAGGTGGCTTCCGACTAGTCACAACCAGAATGCCATCCTGTTCACAGTCAACAACGTATCTCTCTACCAGAGATCCTAGTGTATTCACCTTTTCTCAACAAATGACCACCATGCCCATGGCCTTGGGTCACCAACAGAGTGACAGTTGCTGCGCCAGCTTCCATGAAGTCATAGGTCAAGGCATGAGAATTGCTCAATCCCACGCTCCTTCAGGAGGAGGCAGGAATCCCATCACTGAGTCATGTTCTGATGTTGATGCTTCCAAGGTAGAAGGAATCAGTAAAAGTGCATGGTCTCCTGGTTTACATCCAGGCGTCCCCACACCAAGGTTCATGCTCTCATAGGCCTGGGTTGGAGGAAGTGATTGTGTCATGAGTGAGTGCTACTCGTCAATGGATGATCTGCTGATGAGTTTATAACTAGTGTGAGGCTGGGAAGGGAAACCTCCCATGTTGGTTGGAGCACTGGGATCTCTGGGATCACAGTCTAGAAGGGTGTATCTCCCTCCCTCTTCCCTTGAGTTCTCTCTCTCTCCACTTCCTGCTGCCCTGTCATGAACAGTTTCTCCTCTTCCACCTCTTTCTGTCATGCTGCCCCACCTGGGAGCCATTATGCACTGAAGCCTCTAATGACTGTTAGTTGAGGTAAACCTCTCTTGGTTTTTTTTTTAATTATCTTTAAAAGAGAGTACAAGTTAGAATTAAAACAAAACATTGCATGTAGTACAGAATTTTACTTAACGAAGTTGTTATGGTTTGTGTCTAGGTGTCCCCTGAAACCTCTTGTAGTCATTGGGCAGCTTCTGGAGTTTGTGATTGATTATGGTGGGTGTGGATCTTGCACCTACCCTGGGATAGGTAATTTGCATTACAATATGAGTTGGGGAGAGAGGCTAGCTAGCTGCCTGAGCTTCTGTCACCCCCTTTGCTCTCTTACTCTTTGCTGCCACCATGAAAGGTTATTCTCTGTCATGTGCCACTCTGCCTTGGAGCCAGCTGAGTATGGACTGAAACACTTAGTAACTGTGAGCTAAATAAACCTTCCCTTCCCTCATTTTGAGTGTTGGGTATTTGTCCCAGCAACAAGAGAAGAGTAATTGTTTTCTTCCCTGTGGATAATCCACTACTATTTTGTTTTACTGGGCTATATTGGATTAATTTCCTGAATTCACACACCTACAATATTTAAATGGCAATGGAATACCCATCTCTGACAAAACTAAACAAAAAAGGGGATATAAATGAAGAATCATTTTGTATCTGTATATACAGAATAGTTAGGATAGATATACAGCTGCTTTCTCTTTCAAATAACAAACAAACAAACAAACAAATAAATAGAAGAAAGTACAAACAACTGAAAAAGAAGACAAAACAAATTATAGCATTAATTGCTCCATAGACCAGCAGAAATGTGCAGTGCAGTTGTCTAAACCATCCTGCTTACATAAATGGGTTAATCTTTCCCCCATTCCCTCTCCTGTTCTTCTCATGTCACAACTCTTTCCTTTTGAATAAGTTCAGTGCCTTTTCCCAGTATTCATTGTACCCTTCAGATTCCATTTTTCTCTTTCAGGTTCTCACACTAAAAGACAATACGATGTTTGCACATGCAGGTCTGATTTATCACAGGGAAGAACATGTTCTCTAGTTGCATTCATTTACTGACAAAAGATTCAAAGTTATCCTATTTTATAGCTGAATAATACTCCATTGTGTAAAAATACCATATCTTTTTACCCATTGTTCAGTTCCTGGGCATCTGGGTTGTTTCCAGGATTTAGTTATACAAATTGTGAAACTTGGGTGTACATATATCTTCTGGGCATGAGGTTTTCAGTTCTTCTGGAAAAGTACAGGAGGAGAATAGCTGGCTTGAATGGTATCTCCAATCCTAGCTTTTGAAGGAAATGCCACACTGATTTCCATAGTGGTCGTACCAGTCTGCGCTGCCATCAACAATGCAGTAGGGTTTGTTTTTCTCCACAACCCCTCCCACATTTGTTATTGGCTGACTTCTTGATGCTCGCCATTCTTTCTGGGTTGGTATGGAATATCAGTGTTGTTTTGATTTGCATGATCATGATGCAATTTGATGATCAATGATGTTGAACATTTTTTCATACATTTTCATACATTTCTTCCTCTCAGAAATGTATATTCATCTTACATATCCATTTTTGGGTCTTTGAATTTGGTGGGCCTGATTTTTAAAAATTCTTTACATGTTCTAGATGGAAGACCTTTTTGGCAGGGACAGTCAGCTATAATTTTTTTTCCCAATTTGTGGGTTGTCTTTTTACTCTGTTGGAGATTTCCTTTGAAGTACAGAAACTTTTCAAAAGGATGAGATCCCAGTGATTGATTCTTTGGAGTATTTTCTGTGCAATTTAGTTTGTGTTCATGAGCTCTCTACCTATCCCTATGTCTTTAAGGAGTGTGGAAAGAAAAAATCATGATGTGTGTGTATAGACAGTACAGTTGGGATAGATAACGCCGTGCTTCTACATAATTCTATGAGAGGCAAGATCTGCACTAATGGTGGTTGGACAGGATATTATGTGGGCTTCTAGTACTACGGCATCCACTAGGAAAATAATTATTGAATTTTTTTTTTTTTTGGTCTTTTTTTTGAGACAGGGTCTCACTATGCAGTTCAGGCTGGCCTCGAGCTCACTTTGTAGCTCAGGCTGGTCTCGAACTCACAACAATCCTCCTGTCTCAGCCTCCTGAGTGCTGGGATTACAGGCATGCGCCACCATGACCGGCAATTATTGAATTTTTGATATGATTCAGGTATAAAAAATAAGTTAGCAGCTACACTCTTAATTCACTGATAAGAGATATCTGCTAAAATAATATCTGTAAATATAATATCATGTATGCACCTTGTACAATACCAAAACGTTATGAAAACAGTTTGCAATGTATTAATTTATCAAATCTGTATGGTTAAGGTGTCTTGAAACTGTCTGATTGACATTTGTACTTCAATAAAATAAAAAAAATTAAAAAAAAATAAATAAAATAAAAGATTTCTACCTATATTTTCCTCCAGCAGATTTAGGGTTTCTATTATAATATTTAAATCTTTGACCCATTTTTGACTGTAGCTTTGTGCATGGTGATAGGTATGGTGATAGTCTTAGATTTTGGCATGTGGAAAGCCAGTTTTTCCAACACCATTTATAAAAGTGTCTGTCTTTCTTGCAGTGAGTCTGTTTGGCCCCTTTGTCAAAGATAAGGTGGCTGAATGTGTTTGTAGCTGTGTCTGCATCTTTTAACCTGTTCCACTGTTCCTCAGGTCTGTCTCTATGCCAGTACCATACTGATTTTATCACAGTAGCTTTATAGTATAATTTCAGGTCAGGGATTGTGATACCTCCTGCCTTTCCTTTGTTTCCCAGGACTGCTTTGGATATTCGGGGTCTCTTCTGGTTTTAAATGAATTTAAGGAAAGTTTTCTCTAACTTTATGAGGTATAGTAATGGTATTTTAATTGGGATTTCATCAAATCTCTATAACAATTTTGGGAGTATGGCCATTTTTCAAAATGTTGGCTCCTCTTATCAAGGAGATGGAATAGTTTTTCAGTTTTTCAAGTCCTCTTCAATCTCTTTTCTCATATTCCTGTCTCTGATTTTTATAATTTCCTGCCTTCTTTGGGCTTTGGACTTGACTTGCTGTTCTTATTCTAGGACCTTAAAGTGCAGCATAAGATCATTTATTTGGGTTTGTTTTGTTTTCCTAATGTGCACATTTACTATTATAAATTTTCCTCCTAAGACAGTTTTCATTGAACCCCACAGATTTCAGTAACTTGTGTCTGCATTTTTGTTTGATTGTAATTTTAAAAAATTTCTTCTTTAATTTCATCTGTAACCCACTGGTTGTTTAGAAGGTTGTTATTTAATTTCTATGTGTTTATGGTGTGCTTTTTTGTAGTTTCTTTTGTCAGTAATTTCCAGTTTTATTGCGTGGTGATCAGATAGTGTGCATGGGATAATTTCAATGGCTTTGCATCTACTTAAGAGTGCTCTCTGAGCTAGTATATGTTCTATTTTGGAGAAGGTCCTGTATGCAACTGAGAAGAATGTGTGTTCTGTTGTTGCTGGGTGAAACACTCTGTAAAGGTCCACCAAGTTGTTTTCTTCACAAGTTTGGTTTAGTTCTGTTATCTCTTTGCTGACATTTTGCTAGTTGATCTATCTCTTTGTGACAGTGGCATGTTAAGGCCTCCCATTGCATTATTGCTCATTTGATTTTTCATGACTGTTAAAATTTGTCTTATGTAGGAGAGTGCTTCTGCATTGGGTGCATATGTATTTATTATTATTATATCTTCCTCTGGCAATTTTCCTAGACAAGTATATAGTGACCTTCTCTATCTCTTTGGATGATTTTTGGTTTAAAGTTGACATTGTCAGCAACCAGCACAGCTATCCCTGATTTTTTCTGATTTCCTGTGGCATGGAGGATGGTTTTCTATCTTCTGACTTTTATTCTATGCATTTTCTTTTGAGTTAAATGTATTTCTTTCTCTCTCTCTCTCTCTCTCTCTCTCTCTCTCTCTCTCTCTCTCTCTCTCTCTCTCTCTGTCTCTCTCGTGTTTTAGGGAAGGGTCTATAGGGTGTTCAGGGTCTCACTGGTAGATTGGACTGGTAGTGATCCACCTATTTAAAGCTTCCCAAGAGCTGGGGTTACAGGTGTGTGCCACCCCACCCAGTCTCAATTGCCATCTCAGTGTGCCCCAGCGGAGGGGCCAGCACAGCAGGCCTGGGGATCAAACCCCAGGCAAGCACATTTTTACTGAGGGGTCATCTCCCTGGCCCCTCACCATTGAATTTTATAGATAGTTTTGTAGGGTACATCAATCTGAGAAGTTATTTTCTTTCAGGACCTTAAATACTTCACTCCATACTCTTCTTGATTTGATGGTTGGTGTTGATGGACCTGCTGTGAGTCTGATGGCCTTTCCATTATAGGTGATCTGTTTCTTCTTTCTAGCAGCTTTTAATATTCTATTCTTTTGCTGAATTTCTGAGATCTTGATTATTACATATCTAGGTATAGATTTATTGTGATTATGGTGTGTGAAGTTCTGTATGTCTCACTTATTAATCTTTTCTGATGTTCGGAAAATTTTCTGCTGGTATTTCTACAAATAGTCTTTTTATGTTATTTGTGCTGTCTCCTACTGCTTCATTGACACCAATTTTTCTTATATTATTTTTTACATCATCTTGCAGCTGCCGAATTGTTATTTCCTGGTTCCTTGTTAGTTTTATTTTTTATTTTTCTTTCTTTTTTTTTTTTTTTTGCAGAGCTGGGGATCAAACTAGGGTCTTGCGCTTGCCAGGGAAGCGCTTATTCCACTGAGCCATCTCCCTGACCCCCCTTGTTAGTTTTAAAGGATCCTTTATTTCACGTTCATTAGTGGCAACACTATCTCAAGGTCTGAAAGTCTACTTTCAGTTTCATTCAAGCAGTTTTTCCAGCTTTCAGTGGAGTTCTTTTTTTGTTTTTTTTTCAACTTTTATTAATTTTATTGAAAATCAATAATTATATATCATATTAAAAATTGTAGACAACACTGAAATGTGAAAGATATAAGATATAAACAAGAGTGATTTCTGGAGAAATACTTCTGAAATGAATACATTGCATGAGATTAATAATAGATTGCACATTGTAAATAAATTATATATAAACTTAAATGAATATAACAATAAAAATTGTCCAAAACAAAAATGAAGAATGTACATATCAGTTCACTCTGTGTCAAAATCAAGAAACTTATATTCATGTAATTAGAATTCTCAAAGTAGACATAGGCAATAAATATTTAAAGATTTAAAATTTCTGAATTTAGTTGAACATATAACACCACATTTCCAAGAAAAATGAACCTTTTGCACAAGAGATTTGAATAAAATCATACCCAGATACACAATAATGAAATTGTCCAAAACTTATTATAGAGAAAAAATCATTAAAACATATACATAAAAAAATTAGCTATGGAAGAACAAAATTTAATAGTATCTTATTCCACATCAGAAAGAACAAAAAAAGACCAAGTGTGCAAGAAACTAGACTAATTAAAGGACTGAAAGAAAGGAAAAAAACAGATCTGTCCTCTTTGAATTTTATACTTATCAAACATACCTTTGAAAACTGAAAGGAAAATATTTTCCAGTTATACAAACTCAAAAATATTCCAATACCTCCAGACTTAGCATATAGGAAATAACAAAGAACATATTTCAGAAGGCAAGAGAAGTTGCTTTATGCTCCTGGATGAAGAATAAAGAGCTCTCAAAATGATAGTTGTGCAGGGCTACGTAAAATATATTAGATTAATCCATTTAAAAGCTCATTAAAGATTTCTATGAAACAGTATCAATCTTATGTCGAGTTATGCACATATCTTTTTCATATATGCGTGTGTATAAGAGATAGGGAAGAAGTAATATAAAGTCAATGTAAAATGGAAATGTACTTTTTAAAGTTTCTAATACTAGGAGAAAGTATCATGCCATGTCTTTTAAATAGATTGTAAGTCAAATATACAGTATAAGTCTTGAAACAAAAATTAAGATTAAGCAATATTCAGAAAATTAAATACTAATTAAAAATTAAATGCTTCAAAACAATTGAATTAAGAAAAAGTTTTCATTATAGTAAAGAATTACTAAGAATAAAACATAAGATAAATACTGGAATGACAAATAAATGACCAGCACTTTTAACAGTTTAGGGATAGGATATTGCACAAAGTTCTACTGTGTCATGGACATGAATAATGTCCATAATACTTACTGGTGGCCAGGTGTCACTTGTGGGACTGAGCTCAGACAGAGTTAGGACCCATAGGGTGCAGGACAAGTCCATTTGTAGAGTGTGCTGATGGAAATGTCTTGCTGCTGTATACAAAAGAATAACTGAAAGACTGCTTTTGTATACCGCTTATTCTCCTGTGTTTAATTGTTTGTCTCAGTTTGTGGGTTCCTTCCATTCTCATGCATGGAGTTGTGGTCATTTTGCTCCTTCTCTAGAATATCTTTGAGTAGTCCGTGTAGGTTTGGCTTTGTCATCATGAAATTCTTTAGTTGTTGTTTGTCATGGAAGTGTTTCACTTCTCCATTATACTTGAGAGAATTTTGCAGGGTGTTATCAGTCTGGGTTACAATTTGTTTTCTTGTAAGACTTGAAGTACTTTGCTCCATGCTCTTCTTGCCTTGATGCTTTGCGAAGAAAAATCTGCCGTTATCCTGATGGGCTTTCCTTTAAACATGATCTGTTTCTTTTCTTTTGAGGCTTTTAGAATATTGTTCCTGTGCTGAATTTCTGGGATCTTGATTATTATATGTCTGGATGTGTTTTTAATTGAGTTGATATTATTTGAAGTTATATATGCTTTGGTTCCCTGAATGTCAGATAGTTTCCCCATATTTTGGAAGTCTTCTGTTATTACTTCTATTCCATATTCTTTTTACATCATTTGTATTGACTCCTGCCTTCTCATTGATGCCTACTAGTCTCACATCGTTCATCTTTGCATCATCTTGAGGGTATTGAATTATTTTTTCCTGCATCCTAGTTGTTTTTAAGAGATTTTTGCTTACTTTTTCACTAGCTGCAATGGTGTCTTTAAAGTCTGAAAGTCTATTCTCACTTTCATTCAAATGGTTTTGCCAGCTTGTGACTGAGGTTTTAAATTCGTGTATATCACTTTGGATCTGCTTCATGCATTCTACTTCTTTCCTATATTGCTTATTCAAGGATTTTTATATTCTGCTCTTTTTATCAGTGTCTTCTTTAGGAGCACTTAGTACTTCTTTCATTATAGTTCTCATTTTTTTTAACTTGAGAAATTATTTCTGATCTGGTTTCTTCTATACCTTTCTGCAGTTATTTCTTTACTTCACACACTATTATTTCAGAGATTTCAGGTGTGTAATTTCCAATTTCTTCTATGCTAGTGTCTTCTGCATTTGTTCTGGATGGGCTTGGGGCCTGAGACTGCATTTTGTTCCTTCTCTTTGTCATTTTCTACAGCACTGCCTTCTGACCTTTGGTGTAGAACTTAGATAGAGTTATTACGTTAGCACCAGGTCCGGATCTACTAAGTTGAAACTTGTCCAAGTGGGTGTGGCTTGGACCTGGGCTGCATCCACTTCTTCCTGATGCAGCCCCAGGAGGTGAACCCTCTGTGTCACTCTGGCAAGGTGTTCTGTTCCTGAATCAGCTGAGGCCTATCTCCAGCCTCTTTGCAGGAAGTCCTGCTGCAGGTTCCACACCGGGCCTGGACTCTGGGTCAAATGAGGACCCGGGTGGCCCTGGGTCATCTCACTCACGTGCTGGGCCTGGGTTCTTGAATGGAGTTCTTAATTTGAATATCTATTTGAATCTGTTTCATGCATTCTACCTTCTCCCATATTGTTCATTCAGTGTTTCCATCATTTTTCTATTCTCTTGTATTATTCTATCTATGTCTTCTTTAGCTGTGCTGAGCAATTCTTTCATAATTGTTGTCCTTTCTTTTTGGACCTGAGAGATGATTTCTGATCTTAGTTCTTCCATAGCCTGATGGACTTGTTTCTTTACTTCAGTTGCTATCATTTCAGTGATTTCAGGTGTGTGCTCTCCAAGGCCTTGTATGTCTGTGTCTCCTGGATCTGTTCTGGGTGGGCTCGAGGACTGAGAATGCCTTTTGCTCCTGCATTTTTGCATTTGCGAAGCTCCCAGTAGTCACCCAGACAGAGGCCACAGGTGGCCTAGAATCCACCCAAGTTCTTCAATGGCTCCAGGAAAGTTCTGTGCCTGCGTGTGCTGGGCCCACATATCACAGCCCTCCTGCATTCCATAGGCCACTCAAGGTTCATCCAAGTCCTCAGAAGTCTGGAACGACACCAGCAGAAGCTCCATGCCCATGCACTGGGTGCTAAGGAAGGTCAGAGCTTACCAGAGTCCCGCAGGCTTCCTAGAGTATGCTAAAGTTCTAGCCTCTGCTCTTTTCACTTGGAGTTAGCAGGTGTTTTGTCCTAGAAATGAGGAAGTGACTGATACGCATGGCAATTAGTAACAACTGGAGAATAGAAACCTGTGAATGGTTTCACAGAATGCAAATGACAAATAAGATAAAACTGCAGTATGTGGCGCAGGAAGACAGAAAGAGACTTAGTCCTATTTTGTATAAGGGATGCTCCTGTGTCTGTCCCTCTGGACACTTAGCTGTGTCTCCACACTCTTGGCTCTTTCTCTTTGCCACTGGCTATACAAGTCCTTGGACTTAAAGATTCCCTAGTTCCCTTGAACCACCCCGCCTCCATTTTATCCTAATTTATCAGCTCTGTATCTGCCCTTCATGGATTCACCATGCAACAGTCCGTCCAGCTCTCTGACTGATGCCCTAAAATGAACTTGTGTTCTTATCCTTTCAGCTCATCCACAAGCTAAAGCTTAAACCTGGATTTAAATTACTTCTTGCTTCCTGAACTTCTGTGCTCAGACTCCTAAGGTGGAACCCAGGCACTCGGCAGGTAAACTCCTGGTAGTCTCACAGTTTGCAGACCAGTCCCGAGTGTTACCAGTGGTCTCAGTGTTCCACTTGGTTGAAACATTCCCAACCCTTAAGTCCTCCACACTGGGGAACCTTCACCCTTCTTCCGGATCTGGTGCAGTGCTACAGCTTCTCACATAACACGAGGTCTCTTTGCCTGTGCTATATGGCATGCAGGTAGACACACCTGAGAGGGAATGTGAGCTCCAGGCTGCTGTAGCCAGAGGTGATGAGGCAGAACCAAAAGTATTTAAGTTAAAAATGCATAAATGAGAGCTCTCCTGAGCACTTGGTGCAAGGTGGAGTTCCACAGCAAGGCAGAGAAAGCAGGATTAAGCACACCATCTGACAGAACATCTGTGGTGAGGGTAGAGAAAGTGATGTTGAGTCTCCAGTGAGGGTGGAATGTAGAGTAGTGGCAATAACCTTACTGCTGAGAATGTTTCCAAAGGAAGACACAGGAAACTCTTTCTTTTAAAAAGTTCCTTTAAGGAACATAATTCTTCTATGCCAAAAAGGTGATATTTGCACACACTTCTGAACACTGTATAGACATCAGCTCACATGAGCTCAGAGCGCTGGGTTATCATGTGAAAATAAAGACCCCTAATGCTTCAGTTCTGATGAACCTTTTTAAAGTAGTAATTTATTCACTAGAATTCTCAGTCTGACTCTATAATTATTCCATCTGCCACATTGTAGCATGTAATGAAGAGGGTCAACAATGGAGTTGCAAAGGCTGGCCAAATAGCTCAGCAGATTAAAGTGCCTACAAACAGGCACAGGGGCTAGGGGTTCAATCCCCAGGCCTGCCATTGGGCCCTTCCCGCTTCACATGCTGAGACAGTGATTGAGGCTGGGTGTGGTGATGCACACCTATAATTGGGAGGCTGTAAATAGGCATAACATTACAAGTCCAATCTAGTAGTGAAGCCCTGAACACCCTGTAGACCCTTCCCTAAAATACAAAAACTAAAACAGAAATGGAGTTGCAGAAATAAAACAGAAATGGCTGGCACCAAGTGAACCTGCAGAATATTTATTAAAATAAAGGTTTTAAAGTCCAGAGGTACACCACTACCTCTAGAAGCAGATTTTTATATGTCTCAATTGGAACTAAGAAAGTCACTGATAACAGCTTTATTCAGATGTGATCTCAGAACATTTAGTATAAAATCCTGCCACCTTGATTTCTATCCAGTTTTCCTACCTCTTTCTGGGACCTGGTTCTTTGCAGCCAAAATGATTAGGGGTTTCTGACATTATTGGCAGCTCTGCTCTGCACTTCTCATCTTCCATTCTCTGAGCTCCCTCCCTCAAACACATCCTGTCTGAACCACTGTCTACTCTAATAGTGTGCAAGCACCAACATTTCCAAGTAGCTCCCTTCAGTTGGTATTGAGGACTCTATTTTTGCATGTTCCAGCAGCCTGTACATGCCTCGATTATACCATTGCTTCTGTTATTCTGTAGCTATCTAGATGCTGGGACTATGTTCTAGAATAATGTAATCTTCATCCTTACCAGAAACACTGCTTCTTCCATTCCCTCTGCTGGAATGTTCTTCTGAAGGCTCTTCCTCTATCTCTGTCTTCCTCTCTGTCTCTCCTCCTCTGCCTCCTTCCCTTTCTCTCCAGTTCCTTCTTTTTTCCCTCTCCCATCTCTTTCCTTATTCTCCATCAGAGCATCTTTATTTAATGCCATTGATCTCAATATGCAGGTCTTTGCCTTCTTGTATCTATTACCCCACCCCTTTTAGAAGAGCTGTGTGAAGTCAAGAACCTAGCTTTCCCATCTCTGACACAGAGCCAAACATTTATTAGGTACTCCAAAAAATCAGTTAGAATAAACAAAAATGTATCTGTCATATGATATTCAGAACTGCAGTCTAAACTTTGATCTGAGACTGCTTTACATCTTTCAAAGTCTAATTATATTTGTTTTTTTCAATTTGTATTGCATGGTCAGTGCAATACTCATGAAACTCAAAATGTATAGGCTGAAACCATGTAGAAGGTTCTTTTGTTTTTGTTTTTATTTTGCTTTTGGTATTCGAGAGGAGGAGAACAAGCTTGCCTGTAGCCAGGTTCTTCACGGGCATTGGGTCAAGGTGTATTCTCTTCTAAAATGCCTGGTAGCACCATGACGTGTCTGCTCTGTATCGGTGTTGGGATGTGTGTGATGCTAGCTCAAGGTCTCTATGAACTAATGTCTCCCACTCAACTTACCTATTTAAGGCGAACATTCAGGAATTAGTTTTCTCAGTAATGTTGTTAGTATTCTTCGGCACAGATTAGAGAGGACAGGATGTTTTGCAATGTTTTTCTTGACTTTGCTGGCCTGCAGCACACACTGCTAGAAGGTGGTAGGCAAGAAGGTGAGATGGAATGCGCACGAAGGATGCCCAGCTTACCTGTGACCTTGGCACAAGCCAGCCCAAAAGCAATTACATAAGCAGGAGCTCAGAGAAGGCCTCCTTCAAGACGGTTACACAACTTAGAGAGAGAGAGAGACAGACAAACAGACAGACAGACAGACACACACACACACACACACACACACACAGATACAGAGACACAGAAAGACTACTCTTAGGGAGAGATGTTTGATTTTCTTTGCTTTCATATTTCTGTAAGCTTCCAGGTTACTCAGAACTGTAACACAAAAATTACACAAAAGCATAGTGGAACTCAGTGGGCCTCACCCCTCCACCTCCTGCATTTGCACACTAGTCCCTACTGCTGTTAGTCACGTCCCCATCCAGTAGCAGAGGCTATCACAGTGTTTTCTCCGATTTTGCCAGCATCATTAGCACGAAACATAGTAAATCTGAATTCAAACTCTGGGATACTTCGGGTTAGTCAATGGATCTTACCAAGTCTCCTTTGCTTGTCTGATAAAGTAGAAATAATTGTTCTAATACAATGTACCTCTTAAGTTATGTTATTATGCAATGGAATAATTCATGTAAAATGCTTATATAATATCTGGCATATGGTTAAAGCTTACAAATTTTACAACAGTAATGAAAGCACAGCTGCTCATGATGAATTCTCCGAAGGCACCAGCATTTTCATGAAGAGTACAGGTGTCCACACCACTCCAAGCTGCCTTTGCATCTTGTGTCTGCCACTGCCTCTGTGGATCTTTTCCTCCCATATACATATGAAATATGAAGAATGATCATCTTCAAAATGTCAGGAGGGTTAAGTGAGGCTGTGTTATAGAAAAATAAATAAAACCTTAGAGCCTGGATAATGTAACTGATCAAAAAAGTGCTTAGAAAGAGACATTGATAGTAAAGTCTTTGTAAATTAAAAAAGGACATCCAGTGTCTTGGTTACTTTTCTCTCATTGCTGGGACAAACTACCTAACACCCAAAATTAAGAGGGAAAAGTTTATTTAGCTCACAGTTTGTGGAGGTTTCAGTCCATAATCAGCTGGCTGCGAAGGCAGAGTGGCACATGGCAAAGGGCAGCAGCTCATGGTGGTGGGAAACAGCAAAGAGTGAGAGCGGAAAGGGGGAGGGGCGGGAGCAGAGAGCAAGCCCTCCCTTCCCTATCCTGCATTCAAACTATCTACCCCCGGGCAGCATTCACACCCATAACCCCAGTAGCACTCAAACCCGTAATCCCAGAATTGGATCATGGATTATTCCCAAACTCTAGAAACTCACCTGCTCCATGACTACATGAGGCCTAGGGGGGACATCTAGACCCAAACCATAACATCTAGTAAGTATTTTTCTTTAACAATCCCTCTTTGTTACTTTGAATTATTTTGTGGGCAAGGTGAATAGGCACATACTTAAGGCATCTGGTCCCAAGTCTACAACCCAATCAATAAACCCTGAATAAGTCAGAAATTGCCAAAACTTCTCAGTTCGCAGTTTCTTAACATTTCACAGCACCTCTGGCCCAAAAGATACCTATCTGTGTTCTTTATTAGGTAAAGTCTAACAAATTAGTAAGCATAGTAGCTGTTAATAACTTAGTAGCTATTTTTAAAATATACACACAAATTAAAAGAAAGACAATGTGTTAAAAATTTTATTTGCCAATACTGTAACCACAGTGCAGTGTGGGCTGTGTACCCTGGTTAGGTACTGCATGATGTCCTAGACCTAGGAATCAGACTCAACACAATCAGCTTTTCTTGCTCCATGTTGATTTCGGTATGGTGCTTACTTTTATCACCTTACCAACAAAACTTGCAGCTTCAAAAGATTTGATTAAAAAGTGCAGAAAATTCAGTGGTGTAGATGAATTTATGGTTTAGATCTGCAATGTCCTCCGAAAGTCTCACATATGGAGATGGGGCCTAGCCAGAAGGGAGGGCCACTGGGCCACCTCCCCCCTGGCTCTTCCTGTCTTTCTCTGCTTCCTGGCCACCATGGGTGAGCGGCTTTCCCAGCTTGGACTATTTTGTCATGGTGTCTCTACCTTGGGGCCAGCCAAGTGTGGGCTGAATCACTGAAACTGAGCCAAAACAGACCTCTTCTTAAATTGTGGATGTCAAGGGCTGTGTCCCAGCAATGGACAAGTGATCAAGCTGCAAACTACTCCAGGCTTGGTTCCCACAGACGCCAAGGGTCACTGTGTTTCTCCCGGAAATGTAAAGCACCTTGGTGCCATTGTGAATTTGCCACCGCTGCTGTGTGGGGTGTGTCAGCACGCAGTTTGGGAACCACAGTGGAGCTAATTTTCTGTGTACCAAAAGGCTGGGACAGTGATGGAGGCAGACATAGTCCATGCTCCAGGAGTCTTACAGGTTAGTAAATGTGACTGATGTGAAGAAAACATCTTGCCAACAAATGCATCATAAGAAATGGGGAAATGTATGGTGAAGTAAAAACAGCATGCTGGCAACTGGGCCATATTCCCAGGCCTAGGAAAAGATGCTATTCTCACTGGATTTTCAGCAGGTGTTTCCTTTGGCAGAAGCAACCCTACAATTGTTCTCAGCACCATCCTTCCTAGAACAATAACTTGGATGAGGAAACGAACTAGTAAGTCCCAAGCTGTAGAACTAAAAATGACAACATTCACCTTAATGTGAGACACCTCTCTGGGGAACAGTAGGTCTATGTGTTGCGTCAGCTTGGTTTTCAGGAAAGATACACACACACACACACACACACACACACATATATGTAATTTATTTATTTATTTTTTAAATTTTAGGGAAGGGTCTACAGGGTGTCCAGGGTCTCACTACATAGATCGGACTCAGAATGATCTGCCTGTTTACAGCCTCCCAAGAGCTGGGATTACAGCCGCACACCACTATGCCCAGTACCAATTGCTGTCTCAGTGCGCCCTGGAGTCAGGGCCGGCCCAGCAGCCCCGGTGATGGAACCCCCGGGGCACTGCGCCTGCTTGCAGGTGCTTTAATCCACTGAGCTATTTGGCCGGCCCTCTAAGGAAAGGTATTGAAAGAGATTTTTCTTTTCAAGATCACTTTATTGTTTCAATGAAACTTTTGCTATAAAATTTAGGGGTGTGCTCAGGCCGGGCACCTAGGACTGAAATGCACAGAAACTTTGCCTCCAAGCCTCAGACGGAAGCTTCCCACTTGGAAGCAGGCTGCCTAGTTTCCTGCGTCTCTGTACCACCCCTCCCCTCATTTTCGTGGCCTCATCCCTGTTCTTCACATTCTGCAATGGTTGAGGTACTAAAAACGTAGGCACAGGCCCCAAGCCTCTCTTTTCAAACTGAAGCATGAAGTTGTAGGATCCAAAGGATAACATTGTAGGGGATCCTCTTATCCTCCAGTTCAAGCCCCAGCAAGACTCTCCCCTGGCCTGATAGTCATGCTTGGGTTGATGGACAGGCATGAGCCTAGAGCTCCCACTAGTGGTTGGGAGTGAAGCAGCAACGTTGCTCTGACGCATTTCTTCTCTTACACAGGCAGAGCTGTAGCCCTCAAGAAACATCCCCAAATGCCATCTTCATCTTCATGGGGATGTTTTCCCTAAAGTTGGCAGCCGTTCTTGGGTTCTCAGGAAACAGTGGATACCTCCAAGCTTTTGTGGAAGTCTTTCTTTGTAGCTTACTCCAAAGCCTCAGCTACTGGGAGGGTAGTCTGAGTTCAGTTCATTTCCATCATCAACTTCATTCACCTATTTTTTTCTTCTTCAGAGGATTATTCAGAATTAAGAGATGTGACTAGAAGCCTTATTAATTAATTAAAGGGGCAATGGCAGGAAACTACAAGATAGATTTTAGGGGAGGGGAAAGAGTGTTGGTGGAAGGGAAAGGAATAGGAGATGGAATGATAGAGTTGAAATAATCAAGATAAGGCCAGGCAGAATAGCTCAGCAGACTAAGAACCTGCTTATGCAAGTACTGGACCAGGATTCCATCTGTGGCACCACAAGCCCAGCTAGCCCCACACTAGGGTCCACTGAACCAGCCACCAAGAGGGGGTATGGTGGTGGACACCTGTAATCCCAGAGCTGGGGAGGCTGAAAGGAGGGTCACTTAGAGTTGGAGCTGTGTATGAAACCCTGTGCCCAATACAATCAACCAATTGATCAATAATCAAGATATGTGAAGTGCATGTATGAATTTCCCAAATGAATCTCACATTATTAACATGCTGCAAAAAACAAACAAACAAAAAATAACTGTAAAAGCTAAGCAAGTATAGGGCCATGCATTCAGGGATTAAATACTGCCTTATCACACCAAAGTGATGAAAACATTATTAATAATAGCTTTAAAATAATTTCACAATAAAAAATGCTGGATATTATAAGTAAAAGCTTTCTGACTGTTAACCGGCAACCCTCTCAACACATGAATGAGCTGGCGAGACTTCAGAGTTCTAACTTTATTCATCACGTGTGATAGAAAATGAAAAAACAAGGGGCCGAGGAGATAGCTCAGCAGCATAAGCACCTACCTGGCAGGAGCAAAATGCTAAGTTTGATCCCTGGTACTGAAAAAAAAAGAGAAACAAAATGCAAAAACTACTGTGATTTCTAGTAATATAGAAGCAGAGGCTTTTACTGATTTGAAGAAATTCTAAAAGATGAGGAACTCACTCCATCAAAGAACCAAGTGACAGCCCAGCCAAATAGCTCAGAGGATTAAAGTGCCTGCAAGCAGACACACAGGCCTAGGGTTCAATTTCTGGGCCTGAGGTGAAGGCCCCGCCCCCAGGTGTACTGAGACTGCAACAGATACTGGGCATGCCTGTAATTCTAGCTCTTGGGAGGCTGTAAACAGGTGAATCACGAGTCCCATCTAGTAGTGAGACCCTGAACACCCTGTAGACCCTTCCCAAAAATACAGGAAAAAAAAAAGAACCAAGTGACAATATCAAGATGGCTTGGGGTCAATGGGCTGAGTTGTGACCCCAAGTGTTCATATGATGGAGTCCTCCCAGTAACTCAGAGTGTGGCTCTTTTTTTTCCTACAGAGATGCTTAGGTTCAAATGAGGTCCTTAGGCAAGAGAAGCGTGGATGCAGATGCGTACAGAGAGGACATGCAAAGACTGGAAGTGGGCCATCTGTGAGCAAGGAGAGAGACCTCAGAAGAACCGCGTTTTTCACAACTGGTTTTGAGCTTTACCTTTCAGAATCCAAGAGAATAAACCTATTCCCCCACCACCTGGTCTGTGGGACTCTACTATGGCAGTTTGAGATTGAGAGCTTTCCAGACAGTTTTAATGAAGATGATGCAGAGTCCAAAATGATGCCAGTGACAATAGTGAAAATGGAATTCCAGCTTAGCTGATTCTCACTCTGAAATCCAAATGCAAATGATAAATATTAATTATCCATACAGTCTGCAAAAGCCTTTCAAAGAACATTTTGGAAGAAAAATGTGTTTCAGTGAAGCTTGCTTTCTACATGCATTCAGTCTCTATTTTTTTTTTTTTTTTTGGCAGAACAGGGGATTGAACTCAGGCCCTTGTGTTTGCCAGGGAAGTGCTTATTCCACTGAGCCATCTCCCTTCTACATGCATTCAGGTCACCTGCTGAGTCCTTTGGCTGCAGATGCAGGCCTGGCTTCCACACCTGCTCCAGCTGCATCCTGCGCCTCAAGGGCTCTTGGGTGGACACAGGTCCTGGAAGGTAAACAGAGGCTCTGGGCCTCCCAGGTGCCAGGTGCTGGCTAAGCATACTGTTGCTTGTGGTGAATGTGCTGGGCCAAAGCCAGGGAGCTTCCCATAGGAGCTTTCTGGGCCGCAACAGCCCATTCTCTCAGGCTTCTTGAGACATCCAGGTGCTTTCACTGTGGGCAAGAGCCTCATCCTGGGGTCCACATTCTCAGCAGCTGGGAAGAATCTCTGCCCTATGGGGAGAATGATGACAGGTCTTGCTGTGTGCACAGTGTGACAAATGGGCAATGGGGCATGCAGTCTGCTCTAGGGACAATTCCTTACCCCTGAGGCCTTAGAGTACAACGTAACTGAATCCTCCTGTGAATAGCTCAGCTCCTATTCACTAGCCCGAGTGTATTTTGTTCTAAAGACCATTTGAGGTGGTGAGTAAACCAGACATTGCCAATATCTCATTTTTACTGGCCAGGAAACCGATGTCCCACAGAGTGACTGCCACTGACACCTACACTGTCATCAAATATCAGTAGAAATGTGTACAGAAATAACGCAGTGCTGGATTTCTGCAACAGGTCTGTCTTGCATTGGACTCAGGGCCCCAAAGGAAGAAGAAAAATCTGGAGCTAAAGAACATATGAGCTAGGCCAGCAAATCCCATTGTCTGGGGATAAAGAGGGCATTCAGAAGGGTGCTGGTTTTACAGAAGAGCCACCGCACCGAACAGTTCCCTGAATAGCTGGTACAATGAGTGAAGGTATCTGAACTTGTGTAGGTGGCAGGCAAAGGTTGGGAAGCAGTGTGGTGTGACTGACTCATGAAAAATAGAACAATGTTCCTGGGGTAGGACCCATGTTTAAACTTACCCTACATCAGGCATTGCCTAGAGCAGAGAAAGGAAATCATTTTTACGTCAAAGTCTGTAATTGTAAATTTGCAACCTAAGACTCCATCCCTAAATCTTTTGGATTCTGACTTCTTCATCTACAAATAGGTCTTTGTCTAGTATAAGTAATAATAACAGCTATAAACATGTTCACCTATGTTTAAAGCAGCACATATTGGTAGAAAGCTGTCTTAAGGTGGGTTTCTTGGGAAATCTATTGAGATCTAAGAATCCGGGAAACCTCTTGTCCTGAGTAGGCCTCCAAAGCTCCTCAGGTGAACTGAAGACTACCCACTCCCAGCCGACACAGCCCTACAAGCCCTGGGCTTGATGAGTGGACACGTTTGGTGTGGAGGAGACCACTTTCCAGGGTGAGCAGTGGGCTCAGGGTGTGGAAAGCAGAATGCAGGCTGGACTGACCTTGTCCTTCCCCTGGCACTGTACTGCTGTACCTGGGCTGGGGAGATGGCTCAGTAAACAAGCACTTGCCTGGGAAGGACAAGGGCCTTAGTTCAATCCCTAGTTCCACCAAAAAAAAAAAAAAGTCATTGTACTGCTGTACCTGCCACTTAAGGCACCCCTCCACCCCCACCCCAGTTGCAAATGGCAGTGTCATGCTCCTGTAGCCTCCCTCAAGTTTCTCCATGGGTTTATAACTGCTGGGCTCCACACCTTGCTGTGCTCTTCAGTTCAGCAGCTCAGGAAGTGGCTCTATCCTGTGTGCACACCTCTCTTCCTGTCAGGGGGGAACTGCAATGATGCACTGTCCTATGATTTCCTGTCAATCTGGATTTCAAGTTGGCCAAGGTTGGTTATTCACATGTAAAAAAGACTCATCATAAAGCCAGTTTGTCAGACAAGGGATGCACCCAGTTACGGAGACTTTCTGAAGTAGTCACTTTCCCCTAAACCTACTTAGCTCCATCCCCAGCCCTAGAAGTTACCAGAAAAACATTTTCACCTGAGTGTAAGATAGTTTGCAGCCCTTCTCCACTGCTGGTGGAAATGTAGACTGGTGTGGCCATTGTGAAAATCAGTGTGGAGACTCCTTAAAAAACTAGGACTGGAAATCCCATTCAATTATCCCCCTACTGAGAATTTTCCCAGAGAAACTGAAAATGTCATATCATAGTGATATATGTCACCTATGTTTATAGCAGCACAATTTTTGATAGTCAAATCTTTGAAGCAACCAAAATGCCTGTCACCTGAGGAATGGATGAAAAAGTTGTAGTGTTTTTATACAATGGAGTATTACTCAGCTATAAAGAAAAATAAACTTGAAGCCTTCATATACAAGTGGATGCCACTTGAAGATATACTTACAAGTGCAATAAACCAGACCCACATGTATACATATCATATACTCTCCCTCGTGTAAGAACTCAGAAGAAGAAATAAAAATTGAAAGGTATAACACAGCTAGATGGAAAGCAAGAACTTGAGGATTAGACAACAAAGAGAGAGCAATGAGAAAAGCTGGGAAACATCGCAGGGCAAAGTCATATTTTTATATACACAAGATGGTTAAGGCAATGGTCCTGAGAATCTCCACCAGGCTTTTGAAACTAGTAGTTAAGTGGTAGGATTCTCACCCTGACTAACAAATATATGCTGATACCTGTGAACTAAGCAAAAGGATAGCAATGTGTAATACTAGGGCCAAGCTTGGAATGACTGTCATTCTGGTCTTATAAATGCATACTGCTTCTAATGTCATATCAATTACTGTTATACTGTCTCTCAAGTAAATGATGGTTCAAAAAAGGTAATAAAAGAAAACAAGAGACAAGAAAAAAATGTTGTATATGGTTGGATTTCTAAATTTCTGTTTAAAAATGTGTAATTGTTTGTTTTTATTTATTTATTTGTTTGTTTTTGTATTTTAGAGAAGGGACTATAGCGTGTACATGGTCTCACTGAGTAGATCAGGTAAAAAGTCCAGCTCGAGGAAGTAACTGCTTGAGCTAAAGCCAACCCACCCTGCATAGATCGGACTCATAGTGATTCTCCTGTGTACAGCCTCCCAAGTGCTGGGATTATAGGTGTGTGCCACCATGTCCAGTCTCAATCACCATCTCAGCATGCCACAGGGCTGGGGCCAGCACGCAGGCCTGGGGAATCGAACTCCTGCCCCCTGCACCTGCCTGTAGGTGCTTTAATCTGCTGAACTATTTGGCCAGCCTTTATTTTTATATCTTTTATTTTTTTTTCCACATTCTATAGGGATTTAAAGTTTAGCATATCAACGATTGTTGGAAAATACTTGTTCCATGTTATAGCTAAAGCATTTGATATTCAGATATAGTGATGTTAAGCTCAACTGGCTGTGTTATACAGTAATAATTAAGCTTCTCTTTTGGAGGGTTAACAACTTAAGTTTGTAGACCAAAAAATTAGAGAAAAACAAGGGCTACAAGGATAGCCAACATATTGGCCCTAGCCCTTCAAGGTCAGTGAAGACTCAGGACATAAGAGAACCTGTACTGTAACATCATGCAACTCAGTGGTATCCCAAATATTCTGTTTAAGGAGATTATGGTGCCACAGAGGAAAATGATTGGCAATGTAGAGTGTGCCTAAGGAGAGTCACCTAGAGAGAAAACATTCTCTCAGTCTTTCACAGAGAGCAAATTGGTCAAGCAATGGCCGTGACTCATCACTGACAAAAGATCTACAAACTTCTGTACAGGCTTTCACAGTAAGTCCTGAGGGGGCTTGACTGACCTTGTCAGATACGAAAGTTACATCTCTTGTTATATAGGTCTTGCTTTGTCTTGGTCTTAACCATCCAGCAGAAAAATATAAACGCAAGGTACATAAAGTAAAGCCATGTTAATATGCTGAGCTGTAAAAGGCTCAAGTCAACAATTTCCGACATTGCCAGTTGTGTGGAGTACCCCCTACTATTATGGACTACTAGACTATATTGGATTATTTTGCTGAATTCATGCACCTACAATATTTGAATGGAAATGGAATACTCATCTCTGACAAAACTAAACAAAAGAGGGGATATAAATGAAGGACCATTTGGGAGTAGAAAAAAATATACATACATCTGTATATATGAGATAGGATAGATATACAGCTACTTTCTCTTAGTTCAATGAGAAGATTTGTACTAATAATGTTTAGACAAGATATCATGTCTGTATCTTGTACTATGAATAACTACTAGGAAGACAACAATATGCAATGTATTAATTATTGTAACTGTCCTAATCTGTTTTGAGACTGTCTCATTGCTATTTCTTTATTAATAAAATTAATGTTTTAAAAAGTTTGTAGAGCCACTGTATTACCATAGGCAGGAGCAAAGCAGAAGCAAGTTACTTTGCTATAAGGGAGTACTTGTGCCTAAATTCTGGAGGTTTTGTTCAGATTAAAGCAGATTCTATAAGTAAGGTGCTTAGAACATTCTGGAAGACAGTATTCAGCACTCAATAAATGCTAGCAAGCGTTACTGCTGTTTGTGCTACAATAATTATTAATCTTAATTTTGCACAGAAACAAATTATATGAATTAAACCATGCACTAGATGAAAAACTGGAAAATAACAATTTAAGCAGAGGCCAAGAAATAGAGATAGCATCCCAGGTCAGTGGCCCATGTTGGTTCCACCATTAACCTTATCATTATATCTTAGTGGACAGGAGATACACATGCAGCTAAGAATTCAGAACCTTATAAATGATGTTGGGCAATTTTCCAAGGTAATCTTGAAAGAGGTGATTGTCATGTGACAGGCTGAAGAATTAGACTTCAAATATGATGAAGCTTCACTGCTTGGTGAGTCCTACCATCTGGAAGGGTACAAGATTTCAGAAACATACTTGGCAGAATCTGTTTTTCCAACAGCTTTTCCTTACAAAGAGAAGACTTCCAGCAGCATACTTTGGGAAACACTTCTCTAGGTAATTACCAGATCTCCAGGGGGTACAACCCTAATCTAGAGCCAGAGACATGTGTTGAAAATGTGCACAGTGTGTTCTCCCTGAGCAGACAAGAACTAGAGGTGATTAACTGGGCCGCTGACTCCTTGTGAGGTGCGGAGGTGCTGTGTGCTGGCTCACAAACTGCAGCAAGCATCACATCTTTTATGCACAAATGCACAGAGGTCTGGGCTCCCTGTGGCCAAAATGGGCCTTGAAAAAATTCTCTCTAAAGGAAGAGGAAGCCTGAGTCTTCCTCAATAGTGTAAACACACAACACTACACTATACAACAACACAAGACTGATAATTCTGCACAACAAATACATTTATGATTTAATTTTGTCGAACAAATTAGAATAGTGTGTCCAAACAATCAATACTTGAACTTAAAATAAAAAAGAGCCCTAGTTGAATCTAGCTCTTCTAAATCATCATTAACTGTAGGAGCAAGAACCATTGTTGTGACATTTTACAATACCTGGGGTATAATTTTCTTGCACAAAGGAAAAAAAAGTAATTGGCCCCATGACCCAGATTATCTCTGCATAGAGAGCTACTTTTTGAAGATTGGCATGGCAACTGCTGAATGCTGTATGAATTTCATATATTTCATTTCTTCAGTTACTCTCAAATTCTGTGGGGGAATGGAATGCATTCTGATTCTTTCAGAAAAGCAATGGAAACATGAATAGCAAGCCAAACCACTGATGTCCACAGAGTTGGGCCCCATAATTTGAAATCCTACATGAGATTTTAAAAGTAATAGCTTCAATTCTGAGGGTTGGTTTTGCATAATAGCCAGCATTTCAACAAGTGAGCAAAATCAGTATGACAGCATTGTGTAGGCATTTAATGGTTGCAATTGCTTTTTCATTGAAGGTAATATAGTTTGGCTCCCTGTATACAGTCCAACCAGCCCCAGAAATACTAGAAAAATATTGCATCTATAGCTGAATATATATACTCTTCCTTATTCTTTAACTAATACAGTACAACAACTGCTCACATAGCATTTACCTTGTATCAGGTATTATAATTAAACCAGAGATGATTTCAAGTATATTGGAGGATGTTTACAGACTATATACAAATGCTAGGGAATTTCATATAAGGGACTTGGTGTCCATAATATGGGAATCTAGAGGGGATCCTGGAACCAGTCACCTGAAAATATCAAGGGAATCACCTGAAAATATCAAGGGAGACTGTATTCTGCCCTAAAATAGACAGAAGACCTCACCCCAAACCTCTGCTTCTCAAAGATCAGCTCAGATCCCCACAGAATGTGTCTAGGGTCCTGACCCAAACCAGTTGAGCTGGGCCATGAGCTCACCAGATCATTTCCTAAAAGTGCAGCAGCATTTAAACCATTGCTCTCTTTCACAGCTTTGGAATGAGCGACTTCTAAGAAAAGTAAGGGCTTTGTATCCAGAAAGTCAGGATGATTAAAAAACAAGAAGCAGAGGGCAAGTCCACGTCAGTGCATCGTTACTGGGCCTTGTTTCAGAGCTGTTCACATGGCAATGCTTCCTCTGCTTACTAGTCTACTGTGAGTGTTATGAAGACATCTGGACTGTGTGAAGCAGGCTGAAGACATTCCAGTGCACTGTGTCTGGAAGCTGCAAGCCTCCAGTGGGGACAGGCTGTCTTATGCTGTAAACTGCTAAAGGACAGAGCCTGTGTTTAACTTGACACCTCTCAAAATGAAGAAGGGATGGAAATCTGTGACTCTGTTTTCTCCCATTCACACTGGGGAACATGAAGGTGGGATTTATTTATTTATTTTTGCAGCCGGCTTATCCACCCTGGGGGCGGGGCTGGTGAGGCATGTGATTTCCCCGAGATCGAAATGAGGTCCCTGCATATTTACCTAAACTTATCTAAGCAGGCATTTCAGGCTACTGAATGATCTCATTGTCCCTGTTTCTCTCCTTTATAGGTCTCCCTAGCAATGCATCTCTCAAATTTACCAGCACATGACACTTGAGGGCTCTCTTAGTCGTAAGGAAGCAGAGGAGATTTCTGAGTGGAAAGAACGGTTGAGAATGAATGAGGGAGTTTGACACTGAGGTCCTTATCTTCATGAAACCAGAGACTCCAAGGAGACCCTAATTCATGAATATTCCCAAGCGGCCTTTCGCGGGTGGTGCTGAAGTGTGGGACGAAGGGTTCCCAGGTGACACTCAGCCTTGTAGCCACCCCAGGTGAGCGGGTAGGTATGATTCAAGGCAGTGGAGAAAGCTTCTCACAGGAGCATCTCCACTTTGATGTTGGAGCAGAGAAGGCAGCAGTAGGGGTTCTTTACTAAAGTCCTGTCAGACTTCTCTAAAAAAGAGACCATCCTGGCATCTTAGTTTTTGTGCTATAAAAAAATATCTGAGATCCTCAGCCTATAAAGAGGAATGTTTTGCCGTGGCTTGCAGTTTTGGGTGTCTCAGTCTGTGGTTATTTGGCCATATTGCTTTGGGCCTGTGGTCAGACTATTCATTATAATGGAATATATGGTGGAGGGAACTGCTTAGCTCGTGGTGGCTGAGAGGCAAAACCAGAGAAAAGAAGGTGGGGGGGGGGGATCAAGGTTTAAATATTCCCTGCAAGGCCATGCCTCTAGTGACCTGACGCCCTCTACTAGGGTCCACTCATTAAAAGCGCCACCACCTCCCAGTAGTGCCACAGGCTGGAGATGAGGCCTTAAACACATGACCTTTGGGGAAACATGCAAGATCCAAGTAGTATGCTCAGGGAGCGGTGGAACACATCTGTAAATCCAGTATTCAGGAGGCTGAGGTCGGAGAATCACTGAGTGTCCCAGGCCAACTGATGTATATAAAGAGTTCAAAGGCAGCCTGGATTATACAGTGAGACTTTGTCTCAAAACAAAAATCCAGATAGTAGCTTGTGGAAATTTTATCTTATTTCTTCGTTCCTAGCTGTCGCAGTTACTTTTTGCTCATTGCTGGTACAAATACTCAACATCCAAGGAAAGGTTTATTTAGCTCACAGTTACTGGAGGTTTCAGTCCATACTCAGCTGGCTTCGAGGCAGAGTGGCACATGACAGAGAGCAACCTTTCATGACAGTGACAAAGAGAAAGAGCAACAAGGAGGGGCCGCAGCTCAGGCAGCTAGCTAGCCTCGCTCCCCTCCTCGCATTGCAATACAAATCACCTGCCCCAGGGCGGGTGCAGCGTCCACACCCACAATAATCAATCGCCAACTCCAGAAGCTGCCCTATGGCTGCGTGAGGCTTTGGGGGGACACCTAGACACAGACCCTAATACCAATACAGTTTGGATGTTACGCCTCTTCCCTGCACGAAAGCATGGCCAACATGGCATCACACAGATTGCACAGGCTCACTTCAGGTCCTAGTTCTGCTACATCCAAACTTCAGCAAAATAAGTTTGGTTATGTTAAAAAAAAAAAAAAGAACAAAAAGTTTGGTTCAAGAGCTAAAGGGGATGATACACAAAATGCCCAGCACAGATCTTGGTGGAGAACGAACAATACTTGCTGCTCTCAATGGTAGCTATTATTATTATTATTATTATCATTATTATTATTTGGCACTGGTGTCCAAGGATGCCAGGATGTGTTTAGCTCAGTGAGTTAAAGACTGAGAAGTCACCAATAAAGAGAACGGAGGGCAGAAGGGAAGTCAAAGCACTAACTTCAACCAGCTCTCTGGAATGCTTGTGGGCAGCCTGGCTTCTCTGTCCTGTGGGCTGACTTCCCCTTTCGCCAATCACGGGCTCCTCACCCGGTCTCAGGCGCTCAGGTCTCACACTGCAATATGTCTTGGTCATGTCTATAGCCTTGATTGGTTCCTTCAGCCACAATGTGTCTTACCTAGCCGGGCACACATTTCTTCATTACACAGTACTCTGCTAGGAATCAGATAACTAATATAAAGATAGTAGTAATAGTAATGGAAGCTTCATGATTGTTTTCCAGTAAAACCATATTTATGGTTAATATCATAAGGTCAACCAGGAGGGATTTCTTGATTTTATATGTCTTAAAGGGAGATGGTTTTAATCAGATATTCTTTGCCTAGAGGAAAAGCCAACTTTTCAAGACGGCCGAGAGGATCTCAAAATCCTTGGATTGGCTTGTCATTAAGTTACTGTTATAGTGACATGTTTTGAAATCTCTTCTGGGTGAGCTTTTACCATTTGCAAAATGGGTATCTAAAGCATCCACTCTTTCTCTGACAGGCATGCTTTATCCGAAAAGAATGAGCATGTGATTAACCATCACAAAGGAGTGACAGAAAATTAAATTGGGTTGATTGGAGGGAAGCAAGTAGATTAATATAATCATTAGTCATGACTCGAGCCAAACTTAATAGTTTAGAACAGTGTTTAACAATCTTGGTTATATATTATTATCAATGGAAATTTTTAAAATCTCAACTCGTAGGGCCCACTTGCAAAGATTTCAGTTCAATTCATACGGGGTAGAAACTGAGCATCAGAATTTTATTTAAGTTCCTAAAATGTGTGAGCACAGACTGAGAGCCACTATTTTAAAGCAGTAATAGAAATCAGGTGAAACAACGGCATTTTCTTAGGCAGGTCTTGATTGTGATTATGAGCAGATGCTAAATTTTTTTTAATATACTTGGTACAGGGTCTCACTATGCAGCTCAGACTCATAGTGATCCTCCAGTTCTTAGCCTCCCCAACAGTGGGACTACAGGCATGTGCCACCATCCCGTCTCCATGGCTGGCTCAGCATGCCCGGGGGGTGGAGCGGGTGCAGCATGTTGTGCCAAGAATCAAACCCCAGGCCCTGTGCTTGTCCAGCAGGCGCTTAGTCTGCTGAGCTATCTCACTGGCCCTAGACGTCAGCTTTAAATTCTGACAGTACTCAGTAACTGAGAATTTTACACTACAACTGCAAGGTTTGGGACAGAACCCTTGTAAAGAAGCTAAGAATCATAACAGTCCCTGAAATGTGAGCTAGAGGACCCCTTGAAAATCATCTCCTTTAAGCTTCTTTCTTATTGCTGTGGGAACACTAGCTATCCAATTTATGTCTTTGGGCCTCAATTTCTCTGTCCATCAGGTAAATGGTTTGGATTATATACACTCAAAGCATCTTCCAATTCTATTATTCTATAATTATATGACACTCATCCAGGATCAGAAAAAATAGAACATGCATATTGTACGTATTCTGTCCGTTCATCATCTGGATGCACTCTGGACAACCTTCTGCACCGCAAGCCCTGCAGCTCTGGCTCTTTCTACTGCTGGCCAGCTGCAACCTGGGCTGATGCAGCTGCAGCTCCCATGTGCAGGCCTCCTCCTTCCCAGCCTTCTCAGGCGGGATGAAGGATTCCACATGATTCTCATGAAGGTGGCCTGTTTTCCTCCCTGGCGTGTTCTCTCCGCTCCTCGGCCAGCACGTGACGTGTGCACTGCGGCTGCTGTTTGCTGCGGCTGGGGCTGCTGGGGCTGCAGCTGCTGTTGCTGCTGTTGCTGCTGCTATCTGCTCAGGAAGTGGTGGAATGTGGAAGTTTACACGATGTCAATGCTCACGCATCTTCCCGCTCCCAGCCCGTGGAGCCCAGCCAGCAGCTGTTGTGGCACCCCTTGTCCTGTTCCTCTCAGTAGTCTCTGGCTGCTTCAGTTTCCTGTTTCTTGCTTTTCTGAACAGAGCTTAGGGAAGTTGGTCAAAACAGTGACAACAGTGTTTATTGCTTACATCCTGGGCAGCAGGATCTGGGTGGCAATGCTGCACTTGCTCTCTTCAGGCCTTAAAAACGTCTACTAGGGAGGAATCATCCAAGACAGTTCCCCAGTACAGACTTCTCTCATGCATTACATAAGCTTACTGGAAGGCTTAAACTTCAGAGAAAGGAGTCCTGACATGAGTCATCTCTAAGATTTCGAGGCAGTAGAAGTGCAGCAGGGAAGAGGGCAAAGAGCTGGCGAGCACCCTGGAGGCTTTGGCACATGCATGGGCAGAGCCTGAGGTGAAAGGGCATGCAGATTTAGTTCAGTCTTGTCCATGTGATAGCTTGGAGAATAAAGGTGAGAGTTTGTGGATCCAGCAGAACACTGACATAGATTAAACTCCAACACTACCTTCTCAAAACTAGACTGTGGCTCTATCAAGGCCTAGAGCTATGCTGTCATGCATCTCACTCGAATCCTTTTGAGGCCCTGAGTGTAGGGGCATCAGACCCCTGCTCTTCCTTGGATCCCTTGAGAGTCACAAAGATTGAGGGACCTGGAAGAACCCTGGGAATTTTTTTGTAAGTGTGTTCTCTTTGTATGAAGGGTCGTGTATCACCAAGCAATGTACCTTAAGAAAGCCAGATTCTTTTCCTGATTGCCCAGTGCTTCTGATGCTGAAGGAGCTGCTCTGCTCCTCATATCTCTGATGGAAGGGGTAGAGCTAGAAACATCACCAGACCAGGGAATTTACAGGTAGCACTCCCAAGAGGCCTGAGCTCTAGCACCTGCCTAACAAGGTCCTGTGGTACTAGGCTCAAAACAGACTTCAGGGACTTCTCTTTGCACCATCACATACAGGAGAAGATAAGGACACATGCTAGCAGAACTAACTGCAGCTACTCAACAACTAAGCTTAGGTGTCCAATAAGCTCAATGCAGTGGAACATGCCTGTAATCCCAGCACTCAAGAGACTGAGGCAGGAGGATTGCTGTGAGTTTGAGGCCAGGATAGCCTGGACTATATAGTGAGTTCAAAGCCAATATGAATTACATGAAGTCAGTGAAGTCCCCTCAGGGTTTATCTTGTAATGTAACTTATTCTGTAGATCCTTTGTGTCATCCATGTGGATAGTGAGATTCTGTCTCAGAGAGAGAGAAAGAGAGAGAGAGAGAGAAATGGGTATCCAATAAGATTGCCATATTTGTGATTGTAGTTAAAGAGTAAGTAGATCTCAGGGATTCAGATATTTTATTGATTTTCTGACAATGTCCCAAATCTTCCCCTGCCAGCACCATTTTTTTCAAGTCGATCATCTCCTGGGAAATTCACCTCCCAGTTGTTGTTTAGTGCCCAAGGTAACTTTAGAAGGCAAAAGCACATGCATTTTAACAAATGGAAAATATATTATTCTCATAAATTTTACTACATAAATCCAAAGTCTTGAAGGAGGTCATGTCAGAACAGGAAACCTTTATTCTTGGGCTTTCACACACAGTTGAGGCCACTGAAAGGCAAGTGAGGGCCTGCAAACAGCCATGTCCTGGTCACCACATCATGAACTCCTGAGAGAGGTATATCTATCTGCTCGGAGGAAAGGATGCCGTTTGCTAATTCTTACAAAGGTGGTGTATGAACTAGCAACAGCCTTGCTCTTTCTTTTTTGTTTTTAAAATTACTTTATTTGAGTATAGTTTTGTCTTTATAAATACAGTTTATTGCTTGCTTCATCTTGCTCAGATATTAAGTCTGAGAACCCCGGAGAATGTGCGCTGTGGCAAGGGTGGCAGGATAGGGGTCCCACTCCGGCAGGAGCAGCTGCCCAATCCCAGGCTTCCTGGATGAGCTTCAGAGAGCTGAATACCATTTCTGCGCATGTGCAAAGGTATCTTGAGGTCATCTGGCTGGGTGAGTTGTTTCATGCTGAAATAAAGAACTAATGTCTCCACCCAGCTTCAGGTTGGGGCCAGCTTTCTGCCTGAGTACTGAGACATCACCTGTCTCATACTTCTCTATTGGAACAAGTTATTAACTATGGAAGATTCCATTCCCTCTTCCTGAGGCCACAGGGGAATAATGCAATCCTTTGGAGTTCAGTGGCAGGTGATCATAGGTGTCCAAACGTGTCCCTCCTCATCCTTATCCATCTGCAAACTCCACTGATTTTCTTATCGTGCAGTGCGACATTTCCTCTAAAACGCCCTTTCCCTTTGAAAGAGTTAAATTATTTTTCCAGTTGTGCACACTGCTAAGAAAAGGAACAAAGTCAAGCTCTGCTTGGGTTGTCCCTGTGGTACTTCTAGGACCCTCATGGGTCAGTCTTGGGCTCCTTCATTGATTTGACAAATTCCTTCACTTCCTGTTCCAAAACCTTGTTCCTCCTCTCCACATCCTCCCGGGAACGCTCCACATTGCGAAGGCTGATTTCCAGAGCTGCAAACTTCTTCTTTTCCTTCTCCAACTCTTCATTGAGTCTGACCACTTTAGCCCAGACATCATAATTTTCCTTCTCAAGACTGCAAGAAAGGAAAGAAAACAATGAAAGCACAGGGTATTAATTTTAATTGGACTCTTCCTTCACACTCCTTCTGCTTGCTCACAACTTCGCTGTTCTTTTTCCTTTCCAAAATCCAAGCGTGCAGTCTAATCTGTGGCTCCATTTATGCCTCTCCTCCCATTTATGTGTCTCCCCCATTTCTGTACCTATGTCGCATGTTCCCCCTATTCCAATGAAAGCATGAATCAGGACCTTTCTTTATGAAGGCCCTCCTTGGGATCAAGGTTTGGAGGAGCAAAAGGCACCTCCAGGCTGCCGTTCTACCAGCTCCAAGCCAGAGCTCTGTAGGTTTTCTGGCTTCCCAGGCTTTTCACTGTAACTGACTAAAACCATAATGCAGTTTCAGGTGCCTCTTTTCAGACTACGTTGAATTAACCCTCAGGGGTTAAGCCAAAGAAAGGAAATCTGAACCTGAGGATAGATGTGAAGCTCAGACTATGTGACTGGAAGTGACTCAGAATCTCACCTGGTGGGGTAGTACTTCCCAGCTCATAAAAGCCTGCCTCTGTTCCTGTGGAAACCTGAGCTCCCATTGGATCCTGCACCTTGATTTCTGGTTTCAAAGGCCTTAGACCATTCTGCACACAACAGTCCCTCAGAATCCTGCCTACCCTGCCTTTATGGTCACACAGAAACATGGGTCTCATTGACTCTTGACCCTTTCATTACAAATTTCGTTTTCTTCTCACAGTTCTCCATATTCTCTGACTTGGAAAAAGTCCTAGGGAGACTCTGTACTAGAGCTTAACCACTTGCTCAGTGCAGAGGTAGACTCTAAGAGGGCTCAGGAGCCTGGCTTCCAGACCCCAGTCCAGCACTGGCCAGTCATGTGAACCTCTGGCATAGGTTTTTACTTCCCGAGCTCCCACTTCTCCTGTTCCACAGGATTAACCGCACAGGTTCTGTCAGACCTCTCAGAAGCACAGAGCTTTAGCAGCTACCTCCGGGAGTTCATCATTCCCTCTCTGGGAGGGGGAATGCCCGACAGGTGGATCCCCAGGACCCTGCTTTATTCAGAAGGATCAGCCACAGCTGTGGCAGCTGGTTTGCTGTGCATGCTGCTGTGCCAGCGACACTCACGCTGAAGTGTGGTAGTTAAGCTGGACTGTGAATTTGGCTCTCTTCAGAGCTGCTCAGGGGATTGGTAAAGCACACTCTGGGTATGTGTGGATAGGTCACTTAGGTATGACTTTGGGTACTCCATGAGGTCCCCGGCTCTCTCCTCTCTGGCATATTTCCATGCTCTGCTTGTCAGCTGCCATGAATCAAATTCCTTTGCCACACTTCTTGGTGAAAGGAATTTGATGAGAAGAAAGATTCCCACTAACAGTGTTTGGGCAGGACATCCTGTCTGCTTCTTGTACTATGGATAACCACTAGGAAGATAACAATGTAAAAAGTATTAATTATTAAAACTGTACTATAAATCAGATTTCATAAAAAGGTATATAGCTACATGCTCTTAATTCAATGAATGGAGGGATCTGCTCTAATAGCGTTTGTAAATAGAATATCATGCCTGCACCTTGTACAACAAATAACCACTAAGAAAACAATATGCGATGCATTAATTATTGGATCTGTCCTACTAATTTGATTTGAAACTGTCTCACTGCTATTTGTTCTTCAATAAAATTATGGAGAAAAAATAAAAAAGAAAAGGTTGAAAGAAAAAAAGATGGAAGCCTAGTGTTCTCTGTATGTAACTTACTTTTTAATCTGTTCTTCATATGCTTTCTTCTGTGTTTCTATTTGCTCCCGTAGCTCCTGGACCATCTTCTGCAAAGAATCAAGCTCCTCTTCCACAGGATTCTTTCCTTGAGGCCCCTTTTCAGAGTCTGTGCTGGTGAGAGCGTCTTTCTTGCAGTCAGAGGTCGGGGAAGAAAGTGTGCCCGCCTCAGGCCCACGGGGCCCCTGCTGGGTAGGGACATTGTCATAGGTTGAGGTCCGCTGGGGGTCAGAAAGATGGCACAAGTCTTGAGACATGGTTCTTCTGTGCCCTTCCCCCACCCTAGCCTCTGAAGGTGACCAAAACTCATTCTTAAAGATCTCCGCTTTGTTGCTGTTGGTACTCGGAAAAGCTGAGGTCAAGAAACATTTCCGGTTCGGGAGTGTTTGGGTCCTTTTGCGAGACTGAACCTTCCAGTCTCCCGGCTTTTCTCCGGGGGCTTTGCTGCTGTCGTCCTGATGTCTGTCACCTGGCTGGGGTCCTGTGGGGCTGGTGGCATCCGAGTCACTTGTCTAGAACAAACAGCCATGGTTATTATATGAATTTTCTCACCTGTGTGCCAGATCCCCAAAATAAGGAGTAGAGACCTGGAAGAAAATGTTCCCTGACTGCATGCACTCTGACTTAGAAGTACGAACCTTAATTTATTAGCTTGACTGATCAGCTGCCTGGAAATTTTTAAAAAGCATGTTGCAGTTAAGGAACTAATCCATGTTCTAGAGATGAAGTGCAGACTGAAATTATTTACTTGTTTGTGGCAAAACAATCTTAAACTACGATCTTTTCATAAATTTAGGATGAAAGATCTTTTGAACTATGCCTCAAAGCCCAGTAACCATAAAGTAAAATGAATTTAACTGATGTGGATTTCTCTGACCTCCAAAATTAAAATGAATGAAGATAAGTAACTCAGCACATGTCATATTAAATAGCAAATAATAAACTAATAAATATTTACGATACCTATACAGGTAACTCTTGCTCATATAAGAAGAAGATACTCTTATTGGCGGCTATTATGTAAAACCTATAAAAACTGAGAAGGAAAAAGTCCACCAATATAAATACGATCAACAGACAAAACTGGACAGTTAATACAGGAAAAATTGCAATTGGCCTGCATGTGTTAAAAAGGATGTTTAACATGTGCAGAACAGGAGAAGCTCAAGCTTAAGATTATTAACCAGGACACTGGCACATACTTATAATCCCAGTGACTCCTCCAGAAGGTGGAAGCCGGAAGACCACAAGTTTAAAGCTGCCTTCTGCAATTTAGTGAGACTCTGCCTCAAAATAAAATTTAATAAGGACAGAGGATGTAGCCCAATGGTACAGCACTTGCTCAGTCGTAGCCACACAAAGCCCAGAGTTCAACCTCTGGTACCAGCAAAAAATTAAAATTACTATCACCTATCAAATGAGCAGTCTTAACCAACATCATATTAGGAAACTTACTTGGTTGTTGACACTGTGGATTCTTTGGCATTGCTCGTGTAAGTGTAAAATAGCACAAATACAATTTTTTTTTGTCAAAATTATACATTTAAATCTAATTATATTCTGACCTAGCCATCCCACTTCTAGAAATTTATCTCAGAAATAAATCTACCTGGGTGCGGAGGGAGACATTGCCAAGGTTATTCACTGCAGCCTTGTTTTTATGAAAAGGCTGCAAATACCTTTCTCAACTGTGTGTTCTGTTAAGCGTACTCCAGCGCATGTATGAAATGGAACACTGTGTGCCTGCAAAAGGCGTGAGACTACGTGAGAAAGCTGCTCAGGTACTGATGTGAGACAGTCACCAGGTTACACTGCTGGGTTAAAAATTCCAGGATACAGGGGGCAACCCGCTCGGGCCCCCCTTCTGTCCCTCTCTGACAGAAGCTTTTCTATCCAATAAAGTTAAAAAAAAAAAAATTCCAGGATACAGAGCACTGTGTGTGTGTGTGTGTGTGTGTGTGTGTGTGTGTGTGTGTGTGTGTGTGTAGAGGAGAGAGGGAGAGAGAGACAGAGAGCATTGAACTATGTTGTGTGTAAAAATGGAAGTAAGGTAATAATCTGCACTCCCGTATTCTTGTACTGACATTACATAAAGGAGCACTGGAAGAGCACAGGGAAAACTAATGTAGGAAGGCATAAGCTGTGTGGGAATAGGGGACGGGACAGGACTTCTCCATGCTTAACTTTTTTCTCTCTTTAATTTTTTCAATCGTGTATATATCATCAAGTTTTAAATGAGAGAGAGGGAAGAGGAGAGGGACTGGGAGAGGGAGAGGGAGAGCAAACTCAAAACACAAAAACAAGAACGTCAGAGTTCAAGCTTCCTTGGCCTTCTGGCCGAGCACCTGCTGCAGCACCGCCCTCTGGGCTCAAGGGCACCCGTTCCTCAGGTGGGAAGTAGACTGAGCTCGGCCCGGGGACGCAATGGGGCTTCCACCTCGGGCGAGCTACTCAACCTCTCTGGCCTCCGCTCTTCAATCAAAGACGCACGGGATGACTTCTGCCCTGCAGAGTTCTGCTGAAGACTCCGAGGTGATAGATTTAAATTTCCTAGCACGGGGGCTGCTCAGCAAATTAGGAATCATGGAGACCTTTTAAATGAGTACAGCAACAGCTCTGCTCGGACTGCTGAGATGGTGTCAGTACATGAAACATGAGCAGTTTGAAATTATAATTTAGTTTTAGGATGTTACTAAGGTGCTTATGTCCAGACAAACCTCATCTATGAAAAATTACCATCCTTCCCATCACTGTTTATTTTTTGTCTGTAGGATTAATAGCACTATAGGTAACTTAAGTTATATGGTCAACAGAAAATTTAAATTCATTTCTTGGCCACATATAAAAAAATCAAGCAGTACATAAAGTCCATATGTTCTTTTGAAAAAGATTTGTTTCTATAAATACCTAAAAATATTTGACCTTTACAAATGATTTCCTTCAAATCGTCATGTCTTGGAGTCTGCAGAGTTTCGGGCTACTGAGAACGTGAGTTCCAACCCCGCAGTACAAATGAGAGATTGACACTACTGAGCAGGCTTATCAGGGAATGAGAAGCAGTACACGGAACACCACACACACACTCTGAGCAAGGAATCACGTCTCAGGGTTAGCAGGAAACCAGTTCTCTCTGGAATTTCACACAGAAATTCCAACAACTCTTGAACTGCCCTAGACCGTACAGTATATGAAGACATCTCTCATTCAGGGAGGTTTCTTAGAGGATCCATTGCCCACCCTTCAGAGAAAAGGTGCAATGTCACAAGCCTGCCCTGGACGCCCACAAAGCCTGTGTTGAGAGAGGCCAGGGTGCCCAGGTGTGCTCGCATGCTCTGTACCAGATGACACACTGTCACGGCAGCATCTGTCACTCCCCAGGCCCACCGTGGAACAGTTCTTCTGTGAAACTCTTTGGCCCAAAGGAAGGATCCAGGGAGACAGAAAGGCTGTCTGTGTCTCACCGTGTTACTGAAGTTGTCCGTCCTAGAAATGGAAGGGTCTTCAGCAACATCCCAGCCCACAGAGCTTCGAGGTGCTGGAAGTTTCTTGGGGTCATTTTTCTGGGCAGAAGGTGACAGGGGTGTGTCCTTGGACTTGGGGAAGAGGACTTCGTGATCTCTGATCATCATGGTCATCACTCTTTGGATCTGAGGGGTCCCTGCAAGGACACGGAGAAGACAGAGAGAGCTCTGTAGTGCTGGATCACAGGACAGGAAGCAGGGTGCCCCTGAAATTCCCCACCAGCATCACACATCCAAACTTGGCCCTAAAGCTGCTGAGCCTGCAGAACTCATTTTGTTCCTCCCAGGCTCCTTCTTAATTACTTTGAGTAGGAGCATGTGGTGAAAAGGTGGGACTAGAAGAAGGTGTGGAAGTCGGGTAGGAGAGGGGGCTTTTTGAACTTTTCAGCCTATATTGCCCTGGATCAGTTTTTAATCAGAAAAGTAGGCCGTGTAACAGGAAGAAAGGAAGACACTTTTCTTTCTGGCTGTAGCCCTCTGGTTTCTTAATGGACACACAGCTTATGTGTGTCGTGTGTACTGTCTCCTCACACCCACGGCGAATGTCAGTACTCTATGCAGAGACTTCCTCACTGAGTGAACACGCTCAGAACTTTCTCAGTCCAGCATTACAGCAGCCTTTTGATGAGACAGCTTATAAAATGAAACCTTTCTCTGTCTGGTTAAAGGTATAGAAAGGTAACAAAAGACTAGGAAACATTCTTTTCATGGTTCCCCACTGTACCAGATAACCAGTAAAGAAATTTTCTGTCTCTGTATCTGTCTCTCTCTCTCTGCATTGTAAGTTGGAAAACTGATCTAATTTTATCTCTGCCTACCTCATAGTACTTTAAATACAATTCAGACAAAATAATCAGTGCTTTGTAAACAGCAAGGCATAGGCATTAGCAACAGTATTCCTATTTCTTCCTCCATGCTCGCCTTCATCACAGGACCAGCTTTATGTACCTCTCATGATCACAGCCGGGTCCTCAACCTTTGATTTGATGAGATTCACACCAATTACAGTGGCTAGGTTTTCCACACTCATCTTGTTAACAGCACAGTTCAGCTGGATTTCATGTAGAAACCTGTGGGCAGCCAAGAAAACTCATAGTAGAAAACAGAAAGTTGCTAAAAGAAGTCCTTCTAGGTACCAATGAGGTGCTTGCTGGATCCCAACTCATGCCTCCTGTGTCAGGAATAAAATCAGCCTGTTCTGCTCCCAAAGTTAGCTTCGACCTGAAAGATCCAAGATCATTCATTCAGGAAGGAGAACCCTTGACTGACTGTGTGCACACCCTGCCGGGGGGGGGGAGGGTCCAGGGTGGAGAATCACCTAAGTGGGTGACTGGACCCTGCTCGGGGGACTGAGAGGGGACTGGAAGGACCAGCAGGGGCGCTTGACTGCCCCCTAACATAGGCTGACCTCCCACCTGCCAGCGGCCATCACCCCTTCATCTCCAGAGAGGAAAATTTGGTGAGGGAGAAGGTCTTAGACATGGGGAATCCATGGAACCTCCTCACTCTCGATACTCTATTAAGGACACCATGCATCGCTCATGCTCAGCAGGTGTGCAATAACTACCAATAGTTGTTATGATTCTTCTACTCATTTGGGCCATGAAACCCTCAGATTCACTTGTAAAAAGTAAACTGAGCAGATCAGTATGAATAGATGGAAGCAACATGAAAATGAAAATACAGAAATATGGGCTAATCAAATAGCTCAGAGGCTGGAGGTTCGATCCCCAGGCCTGCTGTGCTGGCCCCGCCCCCAGGACACACTGAGATGGCAACTGAGACAAGGTGTGGTGGCATGTGCCTACAATTCCAGCTCTTGGGAGGCTGTGAACAGGCAGATCAGTATGAGTCCGATCTAGTAGTGATACCCTGAACGCAGTCTAGACCCTTCCCTAAAATACACACACACACACAAAAAAAAAGAAAAATGGAGATAATATTGAATAAAGGGTGATGTACCTGAGTGATAAGACATTGTAAAATCTTATGGAGCCACTAATGATCCTATTTTTATAACATAAGGGAAACAATATAATTGCAAGCCAAAAAGTGAGATAAAACCATATGTGTATCTGGAGATATATATAGTAAAATTTCCATTGAGTATAAAAATGTTGAGAAACACCTAGAAAGATATAAGCCCAGGTGTTGTTGGTACTACACAAGGTGTTGTAAGTAATTTTTATTTCTTATTTATAGTTTTCTATATCTTCATTTTTTTCTAAAGTAAGAAATTATTAATATATATGTATGTATGTATGTATGTATGTATATATATATATATATATATATATATATATATATATATATATATATGTTGTATTTTTAAAATATAAGAATATAAGGTCTGTTTCTGACAAAGATTAAGGTTCCCACTCCAGAAGGTCTAAATCTATTCACAAGATAGATGTTGCCACAGAAATGGCCCCTGGAAGGTTCCCAAAAAGGACTGAAGGAGAACAAAAGGATGGCCCAGAATGAATGTCTGTGGGTCATTAAGTTGTGGTCCAGAGTCAAGAAGCCAAAGACAGTTCTAGAAACAAGGACTCAGGGTTCTGTGGCACTTCCAGGACTCTGGACAACACTAGAGCAGATGTGGAACCGTACTAGTTTTGTGTTTTGGGTGTTCTTGAACATTGTCTTATGGAAATATGAATTTCAAACACTCTTCCCCCCATCTCCATGTGCTACATAAATAGGGTTGACTTTCTGAAGTTCTCAACTAAAATCTCTGTGATGCCAAACATAAGTCCCTTCTCCTCTGACTATGGGCCTCTTTCTGATGTGGCTTAAAAGTACAGAGTGGACACCAAGAACTCTCACCGGCAGATGTAGCTCAGGAGGCTGTAGTTGTCCCGAGGAAGGATGGAGAGCTGCTTTATCAACTCCTGCTGAGCCTAGGAAGAATATTTTAATACCAGTAAGCCAGATTTGCCACTTGCCAGCAGAGCTGGCAGCACAAGTGGTGTATCTGCGTGGAAATGCCACTTTGGCAATCACACCTTGGCAATCCCTCCTGATCTTTTGGTTTTGGGAGTAGTTTGAAAGAATTACTTGCAACTCTGTAAATTCTCAGAAAGTTTCAAGAAACAGTGTAAAGAAAGCCGTAACTTGTATACAGGGTGATGTATAGATTTGGCTGTAATTATGTTGCCCTGTCCCACTACAATTGGCGCTATTTGACAACTCACACTTGCACAGATTATTTGCTTAATGGATGCTTGAGATGTACTGGTCCACCAAAGAACTGAACCACAATCAGTAGTTCAAAATCACTTTTAATATGGGTAAAGAAAGGAAGATGTTCCTAAGAAGGAACACCTTGGCTTCAAATATTCCTAAGAAGGAACCATGGTTTCAAACACCATGGCCCTGCTGAGACCTGCTAGGACAAAAGACCAAACTGACCTGTCAAAGGACAACTGACCAAACTACAGGGAAGGAGCAAAGTTGGGCTTTTCAAGTTTTATGACAGTCACAGATGTCAGGGGGGGTCAGTCAAGGAAGGCAAGTGTCAACAAGCAGAAAGAACTGGGGAACTCTTTGCTCTTTTCCGCCACTACGATGACCTACTAGGACACAAATCATGCAAAGTCTATGGAACTTCCTTAGACCTGTGAAGACCTTCATCAGAAATGTGAGCTGGTCTCCTGGACAGAGCTTTCCCTGAAGGTTTGTCAGCCCTCATACAATGCTAAGGTATAGACCCTCCAATCCAGAGTGCCTGCTTCAGGGCACCTCTCCTCTTTAGCCAAGTTGAGTGAGTTCTTGGAAAAAGTTGTTTTAGACTCACTTCTCCTGGTGACCACCTTTGCCATACTTTCATGGTCCCTCTGTCCTGCCAGTGTTGCTCTATACATATAAATTCTCAGCATATTGAGATTGGGAGTAACTGGGAGAAATGGGTCTAATGTGAGGAAGTTTAGGAATGGAGTCCCATCAGAATTCCATCTTAGTGGCCTCTTTATTCTCCCCAGAACTGAGAGATAAAAGAGATGACAGTTGAATGGTTATCCCACTAGCCAAATTTTAAAGTTTATTCTATAACATTTCATTACTTCCATAAAGGTGGACTGATATTCCAACATAAATTCTTTTCACATCCTGCTCTCCTCATCCAAAAAAATTATAAATCACATTTGAAACAGCTTACCGCTGGTCATGTGATTTAATACTTTTTAATTTTTGTTTGGAAAACAGCTACTGCATGATGGCTACATCATTGCTGTTTTCTTTGCACGTTAATTTTGAAAAAGTGAAAATCATGAGGTTCTCTACTGTCAGTAGGGATGGACATGCTCACCTTTCTGTCTTCACAGGGTTAAGGCAGTCATTCTTCATTCTGAGAAATTCTGAAGCAGAGCAAAGCCTAAATTTACCCCTTTATCAACATTTTTTTAAAAAGTCTTTAAACTTTTTTTTAAAAACTCACTTGTAGCATCTCCTTTGATTCTCAGACAACCTTGGATATAGATATTCTCAAAATGCTATAAATTTGTGCTGTCCACAGGAACTACTTGCTGCCTGTGAGTATTTAAATTTAAATAAACTAAAATGAATAATTTCACTCCTTGAGTGCACTCACCATATTTTGAGGGCCTGATAGCTGTATGTAGCTGCTAATGGTTAGCATATTGGGCAGTGCAGATACATAACATAATAGTTCCACCATTATAGAAAGTTCTAATGGCCAAGTGAATAAACTGAATCTCACAAAAGATATATAATTTTCCTAGTGAAAAAAATCAAAGTTAAATATTGGTCTTCACTGTAGTTTTTTCTATGCACCACTTTGCCACAGAGAACTTTTACTATAAGTTATGTTAAAAGCCACTACCAAAGAGGAGCATTAGATTTCCCATATTAATGGTGTAGCACAAATATATTCATGAGACATTGAGTATTAAATATGTTGGTTATAAACAATGAACATTTTATTATTGTTAGTTGGCTTTCATCAAATTCATTGATCGGCTGTTTGTCAACATGACTCTAGTGTATGTTATTGCTTAGCTGGCATCTCTGGAAATAATTTATACAGGGTCAAAAATCCTCCAGGTAGATTGTGTACTCTCACAGGCCTGATAGAGCAGATGGTGATTATAGACCCTACCAACAGTTGTGGCTGAAAAGATCAAAGGAAATCTCTGTGTTCTTCTTCACTAGCAAACTCACTCTTGCATGATCCACCTGATATCTACTAGCTATCGCAAAGCTTGAACAGTTCCACTCCACATCTGTCTTCCAGCTTGCTTTGCTATCCTGTCCTTGTGTCCCAGCATGTTTCAGCACAGTCACAGTGCTTGAAAGCCTTCTCAGCAGTAACCTCCTATTCTCACTATTTCATAAGTGATTCTGAGACATTTGATTGTGTTCCATTTCCTTATTGGATTACGATAACCCATGAAATCACCATGATTGGTGTCATCTGCCCGCACTCTGCTGTTAAGGAAGTCCCCAGCTTGAAAAAGCATTCATCCAAGTGTGTGGGGGACCCTAAACCACTGTCCCCTACCACAAAGATTGTTTGGGAAAACCTATCATTTTCTTCTAAAGCAAGACAACTAACCAAAGAGGCACCAACCTTTGCCTCATCTGCATTCATGAGCTGTCCACAAAGCAGGAACCCTTCATACTGGCTCCAGGGAACCACAGGCTCTGGGAGGTCTCGGAGATAGAGCTTTAATAGAGAGGCCACGGTGTGCACATCTGTGTCTCTGGAAGAAAATGAGTAACACCCTTTAGTGAGGAAACTCCACATCTCCTCTCACTCCTCCCTGATAAGCCCACTCAGTAAAACCAGGAGTTCCAAAGGAGTAGAGTCTGATAGAAAAGAACCTCTTCTTTCTAGAATAACAACCCTGAATGTTTTTCCCTCTACTTATTCATCTATTCGCCTTCAAGGCCCACTTTTTCATTAAACCCTTCTTTAACTATTTTACCTTTCATCTTTCTTCAAGGCATTTAGTAGCTCATAGTATCATCTAATTAGCTTCTAAGTTTTCATGGGTTAACTTCTTTATATCCTTGTCCATTGATCTCCTTAATCTCCTGGAGTGCTTCGGATATTTTGAAGATTCATTCATATATTTCCTCAATAATTCATTCAATCAATAAGCACTAAGATAGTCTCTGGCTTTGTGCTATTTTGAGCTTGTCAAGCACTGGGATTCAGTAATAAACCCTGGGGACCCCGGCCTCATTAGGCCACTGAGCTGGAGGATAGGAAGGGACACCGGTATTATCAGTCCTTATAATACTGCGTGTATATTACGATGATACAGAAGGTGCAAGATTCCGAACCTGTCTGGACTCAGGAAGTGCATCATGAACCGTGATGGGTCACCCGAGCCAGCACTGAGCCTCACGTTGACCCCCTCAGAGGAGGCAGCTGCTCAGCTGAGATCCAGAAAGTTGAGGGGATGACAGCCTGAGTCTGTCAGCCTGGGGGTGGGAGTGGGGGGCTGACCCTGCTGTGGGAACTGCGGCAACATTCAGATGATTGTCCTGGAAGAGGCCCAGGCTTTGTGGTGCAGTTTTTCTGAGCTATTCTGAGCTTTGGCAAACCACAGCCAGTAGGAGGCAAATCTGGCCTAGCATCTGTGTTTGTATAGCCAGCATTTTGAAAATAATTTTTACATTTTAAGTGTTGGGGGGGCTCAATAGAAAACAATCTCATGATATACAAAAATAATATCAAATTCAAATTTCAGTATCCATAACTAAAGCTTCAGAAGAGCATTGCAACACTCATTTATCTATATGCGTCTTTGTTTTCACTCTAAGAGAACGGTATGAAAGATTTGACAAAGACCCTCTATCCTGTCAAACCCACATATTTAAGAAGGTGACCCATCAAGAAAAAACTTACCACTGACCTAGTCACTTATCTGCAGGACTGCAAGAGAATATAAACCTGCATTCACCATATGCAGTCACGCGTTGCTTAACAAAGGGCATTTTCAGGGACAGCCCTGGGGTGTCTTGGAAAGTTGTGAGGTGGCCAGAGGCACAGAGATCTGAGCAGGCCTTGGCTTCAGGGGTGTGGCCTCGAACAATGGGCTGGGTGGATACAGCCCTGGAGGAAGGAGGAAGGGTGGGTTTGGAGAGCAGAGGGGAAGGTAGGTCTCTGAGACAACAGAAACAAGAACACCAGGGATTGCTGTAAAGCTCTCTCTCCGAGTTTTGTATACCTTTGTTTTCATTTTCATTTTTGCTTCTGATAGTCAGTTCTTGGTGCTACCTTCCAAAAAGCTTCTACTCTGCAGCCTGTGTGTGAACTTTCTACCTCCAAAGGAGAACCCAGCCCTGGCACAGAGCTCTGTCTACACTGCGCCACCCTCCGGAAGTCTGGGGCTGGAACCACCCTCAACAGGAGGGTTCTGAAAAATTCTATCCTGCTGAGTCACTGTCTAAAAATACCCCTGGGCAAAGTCAGGCTAAGAAGAGTGCTTTTGTCAAAACATGATGAAAAGTTCCAAGAGAGACGAAGATGTGAGCTGGACATCTGCAGGAGCACACTCTGTGAGGGTCCTGAGGTCCCTTCTCCTGATGTCCCCATGTTACAGCCTGCCCAAGTCTTTGTCAGGCTGAGGACCCCTGCTTTGACTGGTGGTCGTCCTTCACCCCACAGCGAGTGAATCTCCTGCTTCTGTTATCCTGTGAATCCTCTAAGCCCCTTGCTCCCTTTCACCACCTTCTATCAGAAGGCTGTTGCTTTTCACCAGATTCAGTCCCAGTCTGCTAGCTGGGGTTCCTTCTGCCTCTGCGTGCTCGTAACAGATGGGGTGGTCACTGTTGGGCATAGCCTTGAGCCCATAAAACACACCCACAGAATGAATGAAGGAAAGAATTTGAAAGGAGAAAAACAGTATAAATGATAAATTAAAAAAATGGAATCTTTTGAAGTTTCAACAGTAAAAAGGCAAATAATTTGAGCAGAAGAAACTACAACAAAAATATACAACATTGAAAACAAGGAATACACTAGTCACAGATATATTATGGACAGTAAAATGTTATAGCCAGGGCCAGCGAGATAGTTCAGTAGACTAAGTGCCTGATTAGGCAAGCACATGGACCGGGATTCACTCCCTGGAACCCCCTGCTGTGCCACCTGCACCCCTGGGCACATTGAGCCAGCCACTAAGTCTGGGCATGGTGGTGCATGCCTATAATCCCAGTGCTGTGGAAAACAGGAGAATCACTGAGTCCAAGCTGCATAGCGAGATTCTATGCCAAATACATTAAAAAAAAAAGATGTCTTCAAAAATGATAACCAGAGGGTACAACTAGCTGTATTTATCATCTTAGGACTTTGAAACCTTCAGAAAACCCAGTTCATTTGGCCACACAAAGATGAGGTTGATAAGCCATGTCCCCTGGGTCATCTGGCTAATTCCTTCTTTTTCTTTGTAAGGTTTCAACATAAACATGATTTTCTTTAGAACTCTATAAAGCCATCACTGTGTCAAAAGTTCCTCATTCTAAGTTTCATAGTATGCTCTATTTTTGCTTTTAGCAAGTAACACAATGGAATTTATATGGTTATTTCTGGACCTTTCAGCTTCAATGTCTGTGCCTCATCGCAGTGTCCTTGTGTGGCTAGGTTTCCACCATCGTGTTTCTTGACTTTCCTGTTCCTCCAATTCAATGCCACAACCTTGATTTTTTTTAAATCAAGGATTAGAATCAAGTGAGGGGCCAGGTGCTGCTAAGCTCAATAGCAGATACACCAGAGATTCCCAGGAGCCCTTGATGGCTCCTCCAGCCCTGGCCTGGGCTCACTGATGCCTGTAGTCTGTTCTTCTACTGCGTACAAAATGGAAAGTATTCTTAACTTCACCATCAGCCAGTACCTAGCCCAGTGGGAAGGAAATTTAATATTTGCATTTCTGTATCTAATGACACCCAGACATAGCTGTGCTAGAGTTCATCAACAAGCACTCCTGATTCCTTTCCTTCTGGGAGCTGGGAGGGATAGTGTGGCTCTTATAGTGGAAATGGCTAAGGCCAGCATGGAGGAGATAGGAAACTCAGCGACATGATTGGTGGATACTACACAGAGGCTCCCTGCCCTCCCAACCCTCTGCCTTAACCTCCCCCAGCCACTCATCCATGTCTGGAAAATGGGGGATGGGAAGCCAAAGAAGCTGCAACCATAGTAAAGTTCCACAAAACCAACTGAAGAGAAATCAATGAAACTGGCAAGAAACCTTGAAAGTGACAGCAACCAGTCTTGGACGGTCTCCTGAGAATGAGTCTGGCATGGAGTGGGAGAGGAAGAGATCAGCCTTGGGACTGTAGTATCTGAACTGTACGTGTATAGTGAGCTGAGGAGACGTGTGGGGACTGGAGCTGGAGCAGAACAGGAAAAGGGGGAAAGGGGGAGGGGGGAGGCATGAGTGGCTCAGAGTTCACAGACCCTCATGGTCCAGGAGTGCGCTGCTAGACCCTCAGTCAAATTTACAGGCTGCTGCACCACCTGTAGAATTTTAATAGCTTTGTTTGTCCTCTGCATTTATCTTAAGGGTTAGATCAGAAACTGTGCATGAAAATAATCTTAAGATCTGTCATTCAGTATGATATCAGGCATTCATAGCACATCCCAAAGAGCAAAGAAATGGGAAGCTGAGCTTGAGATGAATTCTGCAGAGTCCACAGCCACGCCCACAGAGAAAGACTATGGGATGCTACACCGTGATCCTGAAGCCTTGAACCCTACGTATGCCAGAATGTAGATAAATAACAAGAATAATAAAGAACCAGTCTCTCCTTCCCAAATTTGACTCCCCAAATCTGTCCTCTTATCACAAGACACACAAGGCAGCCTGGAGAGGACCTGAAGAACCCAGGTGACCCTTCAATTTCTCAGTTCTAGAGGTAGAGCTGTTGATTAGGAATGACAATTTTCCCCCATGTAGCCCAAAGAATTTTATGGGTATCAAAGACTTGACCTCACCATCCACGTTGACTTGATGGTGCCCATGCTAAAGCATAAGGCAGTTACCCGGCAATTCTCAGCAGTCACCCTGTTTGGCTTTCCTTTTGGTGGGCTATTTGCATCATCTTAGCAACATCCCACCTGGATCTTTTGATCAATTCAAAAACCACTAAAAAACTTGGAAAGAAAACTGAATACAAAGGTGGTGGGCATAATGGAATAGGTGTCCACATATGAAATTTAATTGATTGTGCCGCTGAGTGGTCCTCAATTTGATGCCCACAGCCTGCTTCTGTTCCAGTAATAATTCCACCCATTGCTTCCCTAGCAGATCCTAGTGCATGATGGTGAACCTTGTAGAGCTTTCAGTGATACAAAAAGCCCACTGTGAGGGGGCTAGGGAGATAGCTCAGTAGAATAAGTGCTTGCCTGGCAAACACAAGGGACTGAGTTCAATCCCCAGTTCCACCAAAAATAAGAAAAGCCTGCTGTGGCCCATGCATGCCATAGGCTCACCACCACTGCCCTGGTGTTTTAGTATATAGTTCCATTGGTAAATTAAGCTTTGCCATGCTAAGTACAGGGAAGATGGGTGTATACTAGTCCAATTGCAGGTTGTGGCTGTGAGACTGGAGAGGAACAGGCAGACCTCAGAGATGCTTCAGGGGAGGAGTGGGCAGATTGGAGACTGGGGGATGGAATGAGGGAGAGGAATGATGAGACTGCACATGAGCCCAACCCTTTCACAATCTTCCCAGGCTCAGCCCTATTCTTCTGTCTTAAATGAGATCTAGAAAAAACCAGATAGACTCAAGGGCCTTCTTACTAAGACTCAGTCTATGGACTAATGATGAGGAAAGAACAATCAGTCTCATGCCTGCAGGGCAAGTACATGGAGGTAACTGCTGTGAACACTGTACAGTAGACGTGGGTGCACAAGGCTGGGGTGGGGATTATAGTGGCTGAGCATGGCCAGGAAAGAACTCTGTGCTAGGTGGCTGGAGGGGGCAGGGGGACTGGGAGGTGAGAGGAAATATCTGTACCTGATAGGCCCCAAATAGGGAAGAGAAAGCTCCACACAGAAGACTTGGAAGAGCACCAGGCTCCTGCCATAGCATGGACCCCCGCCCCAACCAAAAGCTCAAAATCATGCAGTACTGTGGGCTCAGAAACTTAGGAGAAATCCTATTCCTGGCCACTTGTGGGAAGCTGAGAAGAACCACCAGTGCCCTTGGATCTCAGTTTATGCAGTCTCTCAGCTCTTCCAAGTTTTTCATCTGCCTGGGGGTAGGCCTGAGGCTAGGTGCCAGCTATCTTCCCACTCTCCTATATCATAAATATCATTTGAATCCTCCCAGTAAGGCTGTAATTTTGGCTAAGACCATTTTTCTCAAATTCTGAATTGTGAATAGAAGTAAGATGCCTTCTGTCATAAGCCAGGACTCTTGGAAGCATCTGTGTCAGTCCCATGGCTCAGCAAGGACAGAGAAGTCCTCTCAGGCAAGCCACAGGTGAAGGACAAGGCAGATGCAGGCTCCTGTGGTAAGCATGGCATACTTGTCAAAGGAGGGCCGCTCCCCGGCATCGAAAGCATCTCTCAGCTGCTTCACCAGGTTGTCCTGCCCGGGCAGGCGGAAGATGCCCTCTTCATTCATGCCATGCTCCAGGATGAACTCTGCACACTTCTCCACCAGGATGGGTACCGAGTGGGGGCCGAACTTCTGTTCGTAGGCTACAGTCTCATCCAAGCGCTGGCCGAAGACCGCTGGAAGAAATGAGACAGGACCATGCTCATCACTCAGAGTTGGCTTGAATTAACTAGTAGGGCAAGGTGCTTCGTGCCATCCATGAGAACACGGACCACTAAAGTCCGTACTTCCAGGTCTAGTCTACAAGTGCGGTGGCTACGGATGTGAGGCAGTCTCTGTCAGTCTTTCTTTGTTTACTGATCCACATTTTAGCTTACAATATTTAAAACAACAGCTGGCTCTGACAGGGGACGCAAGCACCAGGTGTCCTGTCACACTCCTCACACACCTTCTGTCATTTCATCCGGACCCCAAGCTGCCCAGTTGGTAGCCCAGGTCAGGCCTACTTCACCGAGACAGACCCTGAGCCTTATGGGTGCTGGCGAGCGTGTCATGTCGGGCGGCGCAGGGCACGGCCCAGCCGGAATTCAAGCCCAGACAGTAAACTCTTGAGAATGTGCAAAACCACAGCAGCAAGCAGGCTGCTCTGACTTCTGATTGCATCCAGAGTATGAAAGCCTTATAGCGTTATCTCATGATTGACTCAAGACTGTATTAGGCCATGGTAGCGCTTAAAATAATTCAGGGTGTTTACTATGTTAGGCTATCGTAAACACGGCCATGCTGAACACGTACTCACCAAGTTCCTGGAATGTATGTTCTACAATCGCATAATGTCTAATTAATCGCTTCATATATTAACATTTGGATGTATAAACACAAGCATTTCATCCTTTTGAACTACGTCCCTAGGGCAAATTCCTACATGGAGAACTACAGGGTCAAGTGGTTCGAACATTTTTGTGACCTGACGGTATGCAAATTGTTTTCCAAAACTATTTTTCCAAATCGCACAGCCTCCGACAAAGCAAGCTTGGTTTGCTCCCTGCTGGCGCTGTCAGCACTCAGCTCCGTAATTTCCCCACCCCCCGCACAGAATAGGATTAGCCCCTCGATGAGGACAATCACTCCTTGCCTCCCTGTTATCCCACACACCCCCAGGCTCTGCACTGTGTGGAGGTTCAGCGGGCAAGTCCTGGCTTCCCTTCTGTCCTGCCCTATCTTCCTTCTCTCATAATGGAGATGCTACTACACCCAGCACTAGGATTTCTAAAGACGCCAGCTGTATAGTCTTGGGGTTCTCCCCACTATACTCTCACCCTCTCTCCAGACCCTAATTCATATGGATTTCACTTGTACCACCCACTCCAGCTGCACCAGGCTGTGGCATCCTCTGGTCCTCCCAGTCCTCTCTCTGGCCCATACCTCCCACAGTCTCTCCTTTTTACCATTTTCAAAATCCTCCTGTTTACTTACCTTTCTCAGAACTAGTCTACCATGTGCATGGTAGCTCTGGTTTTGAACACCCTTCCCTCCAAGCCAGCTGCCTCAGAGGTGTTCCTTGAATGCCCCTTCAAAACCTGGGAGGCCCTAGTGCCCCTCCCTTGCAACTTCAGGTGCAGGGGTAGGAGGAGGTCAGGTCTCATCCCAGCTGCCAGGCTGTCCTCTGTTGAATTTATTTTATCTCAAGATTTTATTAGCTTAGGGGTCTGGGAGATAGCTCAGTGGAATAAGTGCTTGCCTAGCAAGCACAAGGTCCTGAGTTCAATCCTGGTACTACCAAAAAAAAAAAAAAAAAAAAAAAAAGACATTATTAGCCTAAAGATCTTTATAGCTAAAGTTTGAAAACCAACTCTGGCAATCCTCAAATGGTCCAGGCACCCACGTATTTTTAGTGTGACATCCTGCCATGCCTCTACTGGCTTTTAAATCTGTGAGCTCCCAGTCTCTGTGTGCTCAGGGAGTCTCTTCTACAGTCTGTCCTCTCCCCTCCTGGCTGGTGGAACTCCACTTGTCCTCCCTGACCTCTCTCAGCTACCCTTGTCTCCGCCAGGCCTTCCCTGGGTCCCGTACAGAGACGCCACTTCCTGTTCTGTGCACCCCAGCCCATCTTGCACCTCCCCACCCTTGCCACACTGTGGTCTGTGCACCAGTGTACCCTGCGGGGCCACAGGCCCCTGAAGCCAGAAATACTCGTGGTGGGGGTATCTTTTCATCCCCAGTGTTTAGCATAATGCCTGACACAAGATAAACATTTGCTGAATGAGTTAATAAATCCTTTTGTCTCGGGCAAGTATTTTCCATGCAGGATGATGATCTGGGCATTTCTCTACTTGAAATGCTAGTGAGCATCTTATTGGAAATCTCTCCACTTCCACCCTAGTGGTTGCCAAGGGTCCCATGACATGCTCTGCTTTGTGCGAGGATCATGGAAAGGACCACACATACCAGAGACAGAGGAGAGCCGGATCATTCTTTGCTTTGCTTACCACCCAGGCATGGAAGGAAAGGACCACCCAAGCAATGGTGAGAGACAACCAGCGAAGGCCAGTAACCATGGAGAGTTAGACTCCTGCTCATCTCTGGGAGGAGCTAGATACCCAAATCCACCAAATGATATGACCTGTAAGCTGGGTGTGGTGACTGACACACACCTGTGATCCCAGCACTCTGGAAGGCTGAAGCAGGATGATCCCATGTTTGGGTCCACCCTGGGAAACTTAGCAACTTAGTAAGACTCTTTCTTCAAATAAGAAATTAAAAAAGGTTGGAGGTATAGCTCAGTATGAAGGTAATGGTTTTCATTCCTAGTACTAAAAAACACAAACACAAAAAACATGTGACATTTGGGAAATTCCCTTTGAGGAGGAGGCCCTCAGGGAGAGGGGCAGTCCACTTTGGGAGGTGTTGAAACTTGGACTCCAGGGGCCCACTGGTTTACAGGGGGAAAGATGGACTAACTCGGTGTAAGGGTGAGCACAGGGAAGCTGGCCTCTGCTCTTTACATGAGTCCCTTCAGCATCATCCTGTGTCTGGACACAGCCATCCCCATGTCACTGCCACCAATACAGTCATTTTCCAACATCCCATCCTGCTGCTTCCGCTACTCAGCCACACAGAGAGCTATGAGGGATCCAGGCATTGTCACATAATGAACAATTATTGATCCAACCTTTGTAAGGCCTTGGGGGTCTCAAGTCTTCACACCCCTGAGCTCTCCACCCCTCTCTGGCTCAGCAGGTGACCTTGGCTCCCCTGCCCTTTCCTCCCAGCTGAAGGGCACGAGTGGTCTGCCTCACCAGCAGCCCCTGCCTCTCCACCCTTCCTCCTCTAATGGTGCCCCTGTCGTCTCTCAGAAAGGCCCTGAATGTCCTCTCTGTGATGCTTTCTGGCAGTGTCCACATCTTCCTGCATGTGCTCCTTCTTGGTATTATAATTGTTTGAGCCCATGGGAGTCCAGGCTTCTGCCCACTGAGCATCTGACGATGCTGATTGTGCTTCGCTAAAGACCTTCTCCTCAGGCTATGAAGTGCCCATTCCTCTTCCTGTCTCCTTGATGGCTCCTTGACTGCTTCCTGTCTTCTGCTTGTTTCTTCTTTGTAACATTGCCTGGAATCCCAGCATGGTTTTCTTTTATTCTTATTGAAGACACTTCCTTTGGGAAACTATGGATAACAGTTATAAACTGATGACTCACACATCTGTATATGCGGTCCAGGAATATCCATCTCTCTCTTTTTCTCTTTCTGTCTCCGTCTCTCTCTCTCTCTCTCTGTCTCCCTCTCTCTGTCTCTCTCTCTCTCTGTGTCTCTCTGTCTCTGTCTCTCTGTCTCTGTGTCTCTCTCTGTCTCTCTCTTTTTCTCTCTCTCTGACTTTTATAGTCTAGCATAAAGCAACAGTTCAGCAAGGTGGCAGGAACTCTCCCAGGCACTGAGGCAACAAAGGCACTAACACAAGGCATGTGCATTCAGCTAAGCCAATTAGCAAAGCTGTGAGCTATAGAACAACCTGTAACACCCTCTCACTCCAATTACATCAGTGGATTCTGAATAAATGTTGTCTCTCTTTCTTCACTACTGCTGTTTGTATTAGTGTGTGTGTGTGTGTGTGCATGCATGTGCGCGCGCGTATGCAGGTGCGCACGTGCATGCCCGCGTGTGCATATGTTTACTGTAACAGTATCTTCCAAAGTTCTACTACCAGAAATCACAAAATCACCCTGTAAATTAGCTCCCTTATCTGGGAGCTAAGCTCTTCAGTAGTTGGGCACTAGGATGAAAAGCGGCCTTTACTCTTACAAGCTCTTGCAGGAGTCTCCTCCTGCTGCCCTGCAACCCACTTTCCTGAGCTCAGCTGTCTTCTCAGGGGGAAGTGGCCACTCCCCCTGTGGTGCTCATGGAGCTCTCTGTGTGCACCTCCATCTATCACCTCCTGTGGAGTTTGACGGTGATTTATTAATCATCTCTCCCTTCCATTGGCCTGTGGGCTTCTCAGAGGCAGACAGCCTGTCTGGCTCCCCATCTATTTCTGTCTCCTGGCACTGGGACGGTACATGATGGGCCAGTCCTGCAGGAGCTACCTACCTGCTGTTTCTCCTCCCTCCCGCTCTCCTCCTCCTCTTCACTCCACTCAGCACTTTTCCAAGCCCAGTCCTGTCAAGGGGGTGGTGGCCTTCACATTTGTAAGTCCAAGACCTAAGTTCTCATTCATCCCAGCTGTGCTGCCGGCAACATTGGATTCAGAAAGTCCCTCTCTCTCCTCGAGACACCGGCTCACGCGGCGATTGCTTCACCGCTCTCCCAGTTCCGCGTTTATCCTGTTGGCTGCTCCCACTCAGCCCCCTTAAATTATGATTCCTTTTTTGTGTTCTGTCCTCTAAATGTCAAAAGTCCCAGGGCCTGTCTTCCCCATCTTCACACACTTCCTCCTACTCTCATGGCTTTAAATATCACCCCGTGATGAAGCCTAGAAACCCATTCGAGAGGCTTCCTCTGCCATTGCTGCAGGCTCCAGCAGTGTCAGGCTCAACGGTGTCCCTGGTTACGTGAGAGAAGGCGCACCCGTGTTTCTTGCGGCTTGTCTGGGTCAGGTTTTGTTACTCTCCTCTCCGATTACGTCCAAGGAGCCTGGGAGCGCAAACATCCCTGGAACTCCAGCGACGCAGTCCTGACCGGTGCTCATCTTTGATCTCTGGATCTTTATCTCCACCCCTCGGCTCTGCATGGACCCAGAGATGGGAGCGGGGGAGAAATGGATGACCACAGGGAATCCACGGGAGGTGGTGACGGAAGACAGTGGGGCAGGAGTTTCCTAAACGTCCTTCTCACCACAAGGACAGCAGGAAGCGAAACCCGGGCTCCTCTGGGTCAGCTGCCCCAGGGCGTGCCACTCCCCAGGGTTTCTGTCCCCTGGCAGCAACGCATTCGCTCTGAACTCATCATCTCTTTGAGGCAGTTGCCAAAAACAGAGGCGTTTCCGTCTTATCAGTTATACCATGTAATTAATCAGTTATAATTATTATATATTACATAATTATTATAACTTTAAAAGGTAACATAATAATAATTGGCCGATTGAATAAAGTTAATTTTATGCTGGGAACTGCCTCAGATGCTCTCAAGTATGGTGTCTTGCTCAGTCTTCACAAAAGCTCCACAAAGTAGATGTTCCATTTTACAGGTGGAAAAACTGAGGCTCAGATAAAGAATCTGCTGAAGGGCATCTCTATCACCCAGTGATTCAGTATTCAGTCCTTTAATGCCCTTTGTGCAAAGGCAGTAGAATAAAAGTTCAGACACCAGCAAACCTCAAGGGGAGGGGCTCCAGCTGAGACCCTGGGTGCTTCCTGCCTGCCGGGTTTCACAGCAAGCAGCTAGTGTACCTGAACCCTCTCAAGCCATCTGGGTCCCCCTCCCCCAGACCTGAAGCTTTGCACAGCAGGCACCACACTCTAAGCAAACACAACAGGGAACTTCCCTTCACAGCCGGTTCTGCCCACCTGGTCCCGAAGGCCCAGCCCAGATTGACTAGAAACCCCAGGACACTGCCTTGGCCTGGAGAAGCAGGAACAGAGAGATCTTCAGTCCTGCTTCTCCCGTCATCACTCAAACACTGTTGGGTTCAAGAAAGAGCCCCTCCGCACTCCGACCCCAGCGGAGTCCCCTCGTGGCCCCCAGCCAGCCCTGGTGCTTGTCTCCTGGGAGCCCAGCTCCAAGGGCACCGCCACCTGACAGGAGCCTGAAGGGGACCTGAGAAAAGTAGGAGCCCAGCTGAATCGGGGAACAAATACCTTGCTTCCGGAGCTTGGGAGTTTTCTTTCTGAAATCCCAGCAGAAGAGCAGCGCCAGGGCAGGAAAGCCACAGCCCAGGGCCCACCGCGGCATCCCTGGGATCCGAGGCATGGCAGAGCCCCAGAACTCTATGCCCCCCAGGGCCGTCGCGGCCTCCTCGCCTCCCTGGCTGGGAGAACTGTCCTCGCTGGATCCACATCAGCACATGCCTGCGCACACACAGCGGCCGGGCTCTGACTCCTGGACAGAGCCCTGGGATCTGTCGGCACCTGCCCGACAGCCCTCCCTCCCTCCCACGCCGCCGCCCCCCTCACCTTTATACACAGGACTCTTGGCTTTTAAAGAGTGAACATAAAGCTGTCAAGGCCACAATAAAAATAAGTGCCTCCTTTTACTTAGCAGCTAATTGTCAACTGCCATTCAGGGGATATCTTGGAGGTGGGTTTTTAAAAAATAAAGAAAGAAAGGAATTGTGCACGCAAGCCCTGGGCAGCAGCACCGCCCCATATATCAACGTGCCTGGCAGGAACACAGGATTTCACTTAGCGTTTATGAAGCCAGCCCACCTTTCCCGGGAAATGCTTTCAGAGTTGCCAAGCTCGGCCAGGCCTTGGTTGATAGTGCTGTTGGGGTGCAGGTTGCCGGGTAGACAGGGTCCCGCGCCTGCTAGACGGCTGAGCCAACAGCGCCTCGCCGGGGAGCCTTGGGCTGCACTCAGCACCGCGGAGGGACAGGTAGGAGCAAGGTTGCCAGGAAGCAGCCCGGAGCTGCGGGTGTCTCGCTGCCAGCACGTGTTCATCCCTCTCCCGGGTGGAGGACCAGATGGAGCCCGCGTCACAGCCACCACCTGCTCCTGCCATGTGGAATTCACCCCCACGTCCTGGCGATGCTGCTTCCGCGTGATTGTGCAAACCTGCTCATTTCTCTTCTCCTCCACTGCCACCACCTATGTTCCAGCCACCATCTGTACCCTCTTGTGATCACAGTTTGAGCTCCACACTTGGTCTTCTGCCCACTCTGATCTGCTATCTGCAGCCCAAAGCATTCTCTACAGAGTGATGAGAATGAGCCTTCAAATATAAGCTAACTTGATAGCCTTCTTGCTTGAACCCCTCCAGCCCCTATCTTAAGATGCGGACCAACATCCTCTATAAAACTCCTTCTCCTTCCCCTCGTCCCACAGCCGGCTCTCTTTTCTGTCACAGGACCTTCGCACTTGCTATTACCTCTGCCTGAGACACCATTGCTCTTTCCCCTTCGCTGGCTGGTAAACCTACACTGACCCTTCAGAGTTAAGCTTAATTGTCATTAACTCAGGAAATCCTTCCTTGATCTTGACAAGTATTTGTCTTTTCCCACATGGAGCCATCTGATTTTCCTTCCTGACACTTTTTTTTTCTTCTTCTCTTTTTTTCATTTTATGTGTTTGGTACAAGGTTTCACTATAGAAATCAAATTCATCTTGATCCTCCTGTTTTCAGCCTCCTCCATGCTGGGATTATAGCTGCGCACCACCATGCCCGGACTCATTCATGGAGCCGGTGCAGCATGCGGGACCTGGGATCCGACCTTTGATCCGTGTGCTTGCCTGAGCAGGCACTTAGTCCACTGAGCTATCTCGCCGGCCCTCCGATACTTTTTAAAGTGAGAACATTATGTTTTTTCTTGGTTTTTTGAAAACTACTTCCTGTGTCTTCTAGTAGATTGTGAGCTCCTTGAGAGAAGGGGCTCTGACTTCTCTTTTCTCTCTGTCCTGGCTCTCCTTCCACTGCTGGACCCTCAGTGCTGACACAGCGCATGTTATATGCTCAGGAAATTATTGCAGAGTAAACGGACAAATAAGCATCTGCTGTTGTAAGAGCTGAGGGACAAGGAGGTGAAGAAATAAGTGGAATAAGTAAAACTGCCCCCCATTAGCTGGGCATGATCGTGAGCATCTGCAATCCTAGCCCTCTGAGAGGTTGACACAGGAGTTTCTTAAATTTAAGCCTAGAATAAGCAACTTAAAGACCTAGCAAGACTCTGTCTTGAAATTTTAAAAATGGGCTGAGTATATAGCTCACTGCAGAGGCCCTGGATTCAATCCCACTAATATAGATCTGTATCTCCAGATATAGAGATATATTGAGGTATAGATAAATCACTGAGCATCCACTATCTAGTTAGAGAGAAAGGACCTGACCACAAGGAACAACAATGAATCACAGAGACAGCGACCATGACAGGCTAAATTGTGCTGCCATTGTAAATCACATTCTGAAGGATGCGGAGAGCTTGAATCAGAGGAAGTGAAGGCATTCCAGGTACACAATAATTCAATATTTACATACGATTTTCCTTGCATTGGCAAGCACACAAAGGCACTTACAACACAGCTCCTGCCTTAGGCCTTCTAACTGGAGGAGGCGGAACAGAACACGAGCAACTGAATGCATTATTGTGTTCCTAGTGATCACTTGTGCCAGCGGTCGGATACCGCGGCTCTGGGGAAGGGGTCATAAAAGGCTACGCTGAGTCACTGCAGTGTGCAGCCTGGACCTTCTGCTCCTTGGGGAGCAGGAACCTGGCTCCCACATGGACCCAGGGAAAGCCTAGCTGTTTTACTAAAAAGAAGGCATTGTTTGGCAAAAGGCGCAGCAGTGAGCTGGGAAGGAATCTTCAGAAATTGAGCTGTAGTGGCCTCTGCTGCCTCTCTCCTATTTGAATCAGAAAAATCCGAATTGCACCAGAACTTCTCAGGCAGAGTTGCTCTAAATTTCCAGCCAGGCCCTGAGGAGAGGGCTAGGAAACACTGAGGAAACAGAGTGCCCGGGAGCTATTCTCCAAGATGTGCAAGCCAGCTGTGAGGCAGGGGAAGGGAGCACCATGGAGTCAGCAGTGTCTCTCGGGTCAAGGAAGAAAGGAGTGGATCGGAAGCCGGGGACTGGAAGAGACCTTAGGTCTGTATTATTGTCATGGGTTGGGCTGTACTGATGGGCTACAGAAAACAACCTACTGTTAAAAGAAAAGTTGTAAGTTTCCATAGCTTTTCTCAGAATCTTTAAGGACATCTGAGAGCCATAAGGACCTTCATTAAGGCACATGGTGGACAAGTTTGGAGGCAGATAGTTCTAGAGGGAGCAACTTGTTTACTGAGCCACTTCTCAGATGAGCTTGTGGTCATGCAGTGGAGAGAGGACCAGAAGGAGTGGGACAGGACACTGCAGTGGGATGGGTGACCTGACCTTCAGCCTTTCACCTGACGTATTTACGGAGCACCTGCTATCTCTAGCATTGTTTAGATTCTGGGATACAATATGGGATGGGGGCACTAGAGAATAATCAGTTCCTGGTGAGTGGATTGAAGATTTCCCCACAGTCCATGGAGATTATGACCAAAATCAGGAGTAAAATATTTACTATGTTAGAAAAGAATACATGCTAGAGAAGGTTACACAGAATAATCAGGAGAAGATGATGATCTTACTGAGATTAATTTTAAGCAAATATCTGACGAAAGCAAGAGAAGCCTTGTGAGTACCAGGTACAAGGGGATCTGAAACAAAAGGAAGTACAGGGCCAGTGAGATAGCTCAGCCACTAAGCGTCTGCTTTGGCAAGCACAGGAACCAGGGTTCGAATCCCGGCCCACATGACATAAATGAATCCAGGCATGTTGACGCACACTGTAATCCCGGTACTGGGGAGGCTGAAAGCAGGAGAATCACTATGAGTCCAAGCTGTGTCGTGTGACCCTATACCAAATACATAAATGGAAAAACAAATTTTTTTTTTAATTAAAAAAAGGAAGTGCAAAGGCCCCGACAGAGAAGCAGGCCTATGATGTTTGAAGGGACTGGTGACCTTGGGTGAAACTAGTATGGTAGAAAGTCCCTGGATAAGTCAGTATAAAACTTTTGACTTTTACCCTGAGTAAGAAAGAAAACTGTCAAGTGTTGAGCCAAGGATGTCCTGGGTGACAGGTTAACAAGCTCACTCTGATTGAATGAAAGCAAACCATAAAGAGGAGGGGGTGAAAATGGGGTTGTGAGTTTGGGAGTCATAGCTACAGTTTGAACAAGCAAGGATTTCTTCTCAACTTGGGTTGCAGTTGTGAAGCTAATGAGAATTTGGCAGATTCAAAACAAAAAAGTCACAGGAAATTGTATGGAAGGCTTAAAATAGGCAGTGGCAGTATCTCTGTGACTTTTAATATTTGGGGGCAACCCTTGTTAATATAGGGGTGCTTTATAGAAAGAATGATACAAGAGTGTCTTTGCCCTATACCTCACTAGCTATCCTCTTAGATGGGTCATCTGTTCTCCTAGGACTGAAGCATCCTGAGTTGTGAACAGGAAGAACAAATATCGTATTTGATCAATGGCCGTTGATGGCAGACTGTCATCTTCAAATCCCTTCCAATTCTTGGATCGATGATACTGGCTCCAAGAGTAACTTTAAAAACACCCCAGGTGCCCCATTAGAATCAATGCTGCTCTTTGAGTAAGTAAGAAGTGCTGTGCTCTGATTTTCCCAGCCACGGACTTTCCACCACCTACAGGACTCATGCTTGATTTATTTCTTAGGGTGGCGGCCTTGGGGTGGGGTGAGGGAGAAATCCCCTGTGTGGCAAGACAGAGCGAAGCAGCTCACTGCAGCAAACTCAGCCACGCGTTGCAAAAGATGTAGCTCTTACTGAAAGTACATAGGGCGCATTTTGACTCAGGACAGGTGCATAATTAGGTGGCATCTGCTACTCTTGTTCAACAAGGCATCCTAAAGCTCAGCATGGGGACAGCAGAAAAGGCCAACAAGGTTCCCCTTGCATAATTCAGAGTGATAAAGAAGGTCACAGCCAAGTTTATCCAGTCTGCAATAATGTACAGTCAAACCTTAATACATAAAACCAAAATAGCAGGTGTTTTTTTTGTTGTTGTTGTTGTTTTTTTTTCAGAACTGGGGATTGAATTCAGGCCCTTGTACTTGCCAGGGAAGCACTTATTCCACTGAGCCATCTCCCCAGCCCCTCTTTTTTTTTTCTTTTTAAATAAGCAATGTATTTAGGGTTTGGGAAATGGTGAATCAAACTATATATGTTGAACTGTAATGGGACTGTCACCAGTTTTTTCATTGTTGAAACAAATCCCCGATGCCCAAAGATAAAGGAGTGTAAGTCCATTTAACTCAGCTTGTAGAGGGTTCATTTCACGGCTGGCTGACTCCAAGGCAGGGTGGCATGGCAGACATGCATCACAGAGGAGAAATAGTTCATGGTGGGCAGAAGGCAGCAAGGCAAGAGCTCAGTGAAGTAGCAAGGAAGCGAGCAGCAATCAGCAACAGCAGCCCTCTTTCTGGCCCTTGTGTTCTCTACACCCTTGGGGCAGGTAGCATTTATCGGGGAGGTGTCTTTCCAAAACCACACCCAGAACCATATCATACCGGTGGGCTCCTTTAGTAATCATGTAGATCCAGCCACCTTTCATAGAAGCCCCACCTATCAGCCACACGAGGCTTTCGGGCACATCGAGACACAAGCTACAGCATGGACATCACCTGGCAAGCTTCTTGGGTTTGGCTGTCCCACTCACATCACCTCTTTTCAACCAATGTTAAGTGGAGGGTCACAGTCAACAGCAACCTTCTGCTCCATGTCCTAGGATCCACTGCTGAGCCCCTGACTTCAGCTGACATGGACAGAATTTCTTCCTCAGAAGTTTGGGGAGGGGTCGTGGGAACTGATCTGGTCAGTCAAAAACTAGTGCTTTTGGAAAAAGCATAGGAAATCTGGGGCTGGCATAGCAGCACTCGGGACAGGTAGGTGCACGAGGGACCTGTTGGCTGGACAAAAGCAGTCAAGATTAGGAGAGTGAAAAACTGTGGTCCCAGAGACACTGACTGGATAAACTCAGTGTCCATGATCAGTTTCCTGTCCCTGTCCCTTGTGAAGCCTCCTGGAAAGTTTTGCTGATGGTTTCCTTGAGTAGTTCCTATACATGCCCTGTCAAGCCCTCTTCATGGCCTGCCATTGTTGCCCGTGGCTTCTATCCCTTACAACCACCTAATCTCTGAGCTATATGAATTACTATATCTATAACAACATGGAGAAGTTCTTAAGTTATACAATAAAAGGTATTGGCTAGGCAGATAGCTCAGCCGCTTAAGTGCCTACCTAGGCAAGCGCAAGGTCCTAAGTTCAATCCCCAGGACCAAAAGCATAAAAAATGAAAATGAAAAAGTATTTAGTGGCATATATTCTATATTTATGATCGCAGAAAAATGCATAAGTCTATGAATATTGATTGAGAAAATAGCCATAAAAATGTTTCTAATAGTTTAAAGCTTTTTAAAAAAACATTTCTATCAAATTATTTGGGTGTACTTATACTGTTTGAAAGAAACTGCTGGAAAATCAAATCAACCTGGTATTTAACTTACAAAAGCATTCACAAATGATTTCTAAAATAAGAGACAACAAAGTTGGTGAATGACTATCTACTCAGACTGTTATCCTGGAGCTGACTGAGGAGGCGTGTTCCTAAAAAACTGAAAGAAAATAGTGTCCTGCAAACTCATGCATTGCAGTCTTTTGTGTTCATATAAAATGAAGAAAATGTAGAATATGTTCAGTGATTTCAGATACTGTTTTGCATTGGCTTGTTGTTGTTTTGTTTCAGGGAATTTTTTCTCAGTCAGGATCTTCCTCTGCTATAGAAATATCGCCAAGATTTCTAGAGAGCTTGCACATGTGAGTCATACAACCCAGAAATGCATGAAAGAGGACTCTGCTGTGAATGTACACTTTTGACTGCCCCTTTTCAGGACTGTAGGGTTTTGTTCCCCCTTGCACAGATGAGCCGAAGATACAGATCTTGCAATTAGCCTCTCAGGCCTCTCAAGGCCCTTGTCTGAACATATCCACAGAAGTGCCTCAATCAGTGGTGTGGGAACTTGGCTTGGCTGGTCCCAACTATGCAATTCACAGGTGACAGTGCTCTGGCCCGCAAAGGAGAAATGATAGCTTTGAGCATCACGTGCATTTGCTGATCTATGCAAACAACTTACCACCCTTCCAACTGATCTGGGGTTGGATCTTTGAGATGACACCGCAGGGAAGCTAGATGCTCTGGACCCTCTTTTAGTTCTCCTCAGTAAGGGGACTTGGCCATGACCATGACCATAGTCAGGTTCCTAGAGTTGTTCTCTGGTCTCATGATCCTTCAAGGAGTAATAACATCTGGAACTGCTTCCTGTTCATCCCTGATTTGCTCTAGACATTTGCCCAGGAAAGCCTGCAAGGCTCTTACCTCCAGATGGTGTGCCAGCAACTCTCCTGAGGAATTTAACCCACTCCTCCATCTCTGCCTGGGAGCTGGCCATGAGGATATACGAGTCTTGTGCTGTGCGATTCAGATCCCCTGAGGCTGGAGGAAAAAGTGGTTCATATGAAAGTCTTGGACTTGAAGGGATTGGAGGCAGAGCAAGAGGAAAGGAAGGGAGGATGAATCTGAATTGATTCCCTGTTTTGGGGCTGGGGAGATGGCTCAGTGGAGTAAGCGCTTCCTTGGCAAGTGTAAGGGCCTGAGTTCAATCCCCGGTTCCACCAAAAATAAAATAAAAAAAAAAAGGACACAATTCCCTGTTTTGATGAAACAGCAAGCAGTCAAGTCACACAACTTGCTGCCAGTCAAGTCACACAAGGCCATCATTTGGTGATTCTCGGTGGATCTAGGTATCTACATACTTTGTTTTTGCAGAAGCTCTAATTCTACAAATTATTTAACACAATGGCTTAAATTGGGATAATTTTTTTTTCATTTGGTATAGGGCCTCATTATGCAGATCAGACACAGGGTGATTCTCCTGCCTTTAGCTTCCCCAATTCTGGGATTACAGGCGTGCGCCACCACATTCAGACTCTGTCACTGGCTCAGTGCACCCTGGGGGCAGGGCTGGCGAGCACGCAGGACCCTGTAAATTGGGATAACTTTTGCTGAGAGCTGCTTTTGTGGACAGAAGCCATTTCCTACCAAAAGAAGAGGAAGTTCATGGTGCAATTTCAGTGTTATATGGTGACAGAATCTGACCTTTAGACTTCTGGTCATCAGGCCAACCATGGATACTATCCGAAGCCAACCCAAGTAAGGATTTGGAATAGGACAACAGCCTAGTGTGAGAGGAACAATGCGTGAAAATATATCTTTCTCACAAAATCAGTGTTTCCTGCTCAAATCACTATTCTGACCACAGAAATCCTTGCAAGTGGTAACTTATCAATATTTAGGTAATGGACACATGAAGCTTTTGAGGACTTAGTTTACTACTTTCATCTTAAACTTGGAAGAGAGCTAAAAGACCCCCTAGAAGGGGGTTAAAAATAAAGAGAAGATATCCTAGAAAACACAGCATCACTTTGAACTATAATGGAGAGATGCTTTATTTCCATTTTACAGGTAATAGAACTGAGGCCCGTGATACAAAGGCATACTTGTCCTGTTGTTCTTGTCACTTTCGGACACAGCTCTGGAAGTCCTTTCATGAGTTTATTTTCATGGCTGTCAGGATGTGCCAGAGCAATTCAAAATGTTTAAAGCAATTTCTGTCAAATAAAACATTGTGGGGGGGAGGGGGTGATGGCTCAGTGGAATAAGCGCTTCCCTGGCAAGTGCAAAGGCCTGAGTTCAATCCCCGGTTCCACAAAAATAAATAAATAAATAAAAATAAAACATTGTGGTACATGCTCATCCCCTTCATTCACCAGGCCTGGCACTGTGAGACTCCTGGCTCTTCCTCCAAGTCAGAACGACTGTGAGAGGTACACAAGGGTAGTCAGGATAGTGCAACTAAAGACGTGAAGAGACTTCCAGGACAGCTTCAAAGAGTGGCAAGAACAGTGGGATAGGTGCATCTGAGAGGAATTGATGGCAATGTTTCTCTTACTATAATAATGTTTTCAGTTAAACATTCATTGTATTTTTTATCACACCTCATACATGACAAACAGCACACACCACATGCTAAGTGCATACAAGTAGAAACCATCATTTTTATTAGGTCCTTCTTCCCCCCCCCCCCGTGTGACTGCTGACTTTTGACAGTCTTCAACCCATTCAAAAGACAATCTGACATGGTGAAATTTGTATTTTTATGGTCTACTCACTTTCTAGACTGAGCTACTTTGGGTTAGAAAGAGATGACTCACTTTTCACATCCATGTTCCAGAATCTGATACAGTACCTGGCTCCGAGCTTATGAAATACTGTCAGAGTTGACATGAATGTACACCTGCTTGGGTACTTCCTGGGTGCTCCTGGGGTCCTCAGTAGTAGTTAATCAAGTAGGATAGGTCCACTAACTACACACAGAACCATCACACGTGATCTGAACAGATTGGTTCATTGGTTGAAGGACTCTCTGAAACCTTGACTTCCAGGAGCCAGAATTAAAATGTAAAATGTAACACAGCTCTTTCTTGTCTCTTGGAATTAATCTGGAATGTACCTACCTGGAATAACTTCAAAGACAAACTTCCCTGCTTCTTCTGGGTTTGTAGCAATCTCTTTGATAGTGCTTCCTGGTAGATACATACAGCCCTGAAAGATTCAAGGTCAGGCTTTTAAGATAAGCAGCATTGCATCACCTACAGACTCAAATTACATTAGAGAATAGATGGGCAACAAGGATGCCAGGGAGACAGGGCTGGTGGGGAGGGACGTGGAACCCTGACAGCTCAGTTTGAATGGGAGTCCTCTGCTGCTGTTCAGGCATTAGTTAAACGATGTGGCAGCCACCAGCAAGGAAACTAGTAGTTTAGAGCAAGGACAGGTCCTGGCAGGACCATCGCCAACACTTGCCCTATCTCACCTTTCAAGACTCAGCTTTGTGGTCAAACTAGACTCTTGATCTCAGTGAAGACAACATGGAGGCCATACTACTCTCCAGGGGGCACTTAACACTATGTCCCAGGTATCCATTTAAGAGGACAAAGAAACTTAGCAGCAGCAAGAATTACTGAGAAGCACTATCCAGGGGCCTGTGCTTTCTCTCACACATTTTTTTTTTTTTAATGGCACCAGACATTGAGTCTATAGCCTGTGAACTGAGCCTCTCTTTTATTCTTATTTTGAGACAGTGTCTCCTTAAGTGGTTAAATTTCCCACGTAGGGCTAGAAGGCACAATCTTCCTGCCTCGGTCTCCCAGAATGCTGAGATTACAGACCTACACCACTATGCCCAGCTTTAAATGCCTATCCTTTCATAAACCTCTTTGACTGCATTATTCATTTAATTCCTCTAGCAATACTTTCAACAAGGTATTGTTATGCACACTTTGTAAGTGAAAAAGCCTGAACATCAGGAAGTTTCTGTCATCTGGCCACACAGAGCCAGTAGATGGTACAATGCTTATTCACCCCAGAAATGAGTTCAGGGTTGCTCACATCACAGCTGAGGTGACAGGGAGATTCAGCTTAACTCATCACTCCTATCATTGGATCTGAGCCTAGAGGGAGGGCTCAGTAAGGCACATGATCTTGTATAACCACATACAAATTATCAGAAAAGCAGGAGACTTCCTCCATGTGTGTGCAAGCTGCTTTGTCATTTGCAGTGGACTGGAACACGCAATAGCACTTTAGATCTCAGGAACACAGCAAGATTTATTGTTCCCGCTTTGCAGGCAAGGAATTGGTACTTGGAAACTTAATTTTATTGTAGTTAGTCACCCATAATTTATGTCTTCCTGGATGATGAAGATAGCTAAAGGAACTCTTATGCCTTCATTCCAAGCTAAGTATGAATGGAGAAGACAAAGCCTTAACGATAAAGGAGTCTTAAAATCTCATATGTAAGACTGGTTCAAGAGGCTGAAGAATTAACGTTTTTGAGGATCTAAAAATAAAGAGGTCTAAGACTAAGGGAGAAAAAAAAAGAAAGAGGACGAGGGAGAGTAGAAGAGGTAGAGAAGAAATGAGAAAGAAAAAAGAAAAGAGGGCCAAGGTAGGGCTAGCCAAATAGCTCACCAGATTAAAGTGCCTGCAAGCAGGCCTAGGGAGCAGGGATTCAATCTCTGGGCATGCTGTGCTGGCCCTGATCCTGGGGCATGGCAATTGAGACTGGGCATGGTGATGCGCACCTGTAATCCCAGCATTTTGAAGGCTGTAAACAGGAGAATCACTACAAGTCCGATCTAATAGTGAGACCCTGAACACCCTGTAGACCCTTCCCTTAAATATAGAAGAAAGAAGAAGGGCCAAGGTACAGCTTGGCTGCATAAGCACTTGCTTGGCAAGTGCAAGGTCCCAAGTTCAAGACCTGGTACTGCAAAAAGAAAAAAGAATAAAAAAGAGAAAAATCCACCTATAAACTGGAATTCTGCAGTTCCTCAATATTCTTCTAATTTTATTACATAAAATAATCTCAGATGCAGTGATGCACATCTGTAATCCCAGTAATCAAGAGGCTGAGCATCATAAATTCAAGACCATCCTGAGCTACATAATGAGCTCCAGACCACCCTCAAATGTATAGTGAGACCCAGTCTCAACAAAACAATGTTTAAAAAAAATCAGAAACCAAAAAAACTCTCTCCCTACATAATCCCCACTATCCTTAGTAAATCATTCCAAAAGAAATCACCTTGAGATTGGGTTGCTGCTGGACTACTTTGAATAAATTATGTAGGATGAATTATAGCATAAGAATTAAAGGTCATGTTACTTTTAGACAGGAAGGAACCCTCCTAGTAAGGAAAGGCAAGCCAAACTCAGAAGTACCCACCCTCCTGGTGTCATTTGGTACCCAAAAACATTTCATCAGATAAATACAAATGTATGAAGTCCCTGCTGATTGCCCTGAGATATATATTTGCACATTTGATCTCCATTGAAAATCTACAATGGCAAATTATTATTTTTCCCCACTATAGACAAGAGAAAAAAAGGTTTAGAAAGGTTAATTAGCTGGCCCATGATCAGAATTAATTAGCAGAAAAGATCTGATTCAAATCTTGGTCTGTATGATTCAGAAATACAGAATACAAATAAGGCATTACTTACAAGCCTCACTGGCTAGAAAAGTCACAATCAGAGCTGAACGCACTCACACGGAGACCCTCCCCTCACACTAAGCATCATCATCAATGCATGGGGGAAGAGGGGCAAGAGAAGCAGAGCCCTGTCAGGGGGGGAGGCATGGATGAGGAAGGAACTGCCGCAGACAGGGAAGGGCTGGGCTGCCTGACACTACTTTCACCTACTTTTCAAGTCTACAGGGGCAGACTCCCTGGGGAGCCCTTGGGGGAAGGTTGAAGGCCACGTGTCCTGCAGCCGGGAAACAGGGGAGGCAGATGTGGCAATGATGTCCTACGGCCAGTTCACCCTGGTTCGTGAGGACAAATTGTTTCATTTTCAGGAACTCTACGAGCCAGCTGCTAAGCACAGCTATTCTTAAACTATGTGAAGCTATGATAAAATATTGTACAGCAAATTATATATATATATTCTTAAAATGGATCACTTCCTTATTGTTTACTATATTTATTTCTGCTGTGTGGTTAATTACATTTATTTCCTCAGCCTGGTGGAAACTCTGTTTTATGTGCTACTGCACCTCAACTCTGAATTCAGTAACATCACATGATAATTTGAATCCCTCTTCTTGAGCATATCTGTAGCACAGAAATTGACAAATCTTGTATTCAAATCAAGTCTCCAGCAGAAAGCTTGCTGTGTGAAACACACTGTAGGCTAAATTCCACAATTAAAAATACAGGTTGGGGCTGCTGAGATAGCTTGGCGGTCTTAGCATTGCCTAGCAAGGACCCGGGCTCCATCCCTGGCATCACAACCCTCTGACCCGCTCTGGCACACTGAGCGAGGGTGGTGGCTCACACCTGCAGTACCAGCGCTGTGAGGCTGAACACAGGAGGACCACTAGGAGTCTGAGCTGAGTAGTGAGCTGTGTTTCTAAAAACAAATACATAATGCTTTTAGAAATTAAAATAAAATTGTAGGTCAATGGGTGTGTATGTAAAAAATAATAATAATAATAGCTTCCACAAAGCCTATACAGATTTTCGTTTCTACAAGCTTTGCATGAAAATTTCTGTTTCCTAGTTTTCATTTACTAAAATTTCTAGAAAACTTTACCCAATCTGTTCGGGGCACCACTGTCTCATTAGTTTCCATCATGTGCTGCTACTCATTACCGAGCATGAACTTCTTACTGCGTGTACTGGATGCTACATTTCTTTGGTAAGTTGTCCATTTGCGTCATTGCTCACTTTTTATTGAGCAAAGTCTTCTTGTGGCTCTGGAAAAACACTAAATGGTAAGGGTATTTGTTTACATAATACACATTTTTTTCTCATTTACTACTTTAACTCACTTTGTTATGCTGATTTTGTGCGTGCCTTTTTTTTTTTTTAATTTCCAGGGTCTATAGGATCTCATTACACAGATCAGATTCATAGTAAAACTCCTGTTTTCAGCCTCCCAAGTGCTGGGATTGCAGGTGCGCACCACCGTGCCCAGACTCAACTGCCATCGCAGCGCACCCTGGGAGCAGGGCCAGCACCGCATGTCAGGGATCGAACCCTGGCCACTGTGCTCTGCCTGAGCAGGGACTTTAGTCCGCTGAACTGTCTGGCTGACCCTTATGCTGATTTTGAAAGTGCATTTTTTATTTATGAAATTAAATGAATCATTTCTTTGTGTAGTCTTTGTTGTGCTTTTAAAAATCAGCTCCTCAACTCTAAGAGATAGGAAGGGATCTGAGGACGTTGGGAAGCATAGGAGATGAGGAGAGGGGAGGAATAAGATGGAATAATGGGCAGTGTGTGAAAGTACCAGTTTCCACAGTAAGTGTAATTATGTATTGAAAATATACACTAACGTAAAAGAAACTAACAAGCAAGTTAGACAAACAGTGGTATTTTCTTCTGGTATTTTTATGAATTCACTTTGTACTTTTAATTCTCTAATTTTTCAGAACCTTGAATGGTCTGCAATCTAACGTGGAAACATACCTTTGCCTTTTCTCAAATTTTTATCTCAATTCTGTAACTTTCATTTTTATTTCTAGGTATTTTCACTTAGTCTTAACAGTGGGCTGTGTGTGTGTGTGTGTGTGTGTGTGTGTGTGTGTGTGTGTACCAGGAATCGAACTCAGTACCTCACACTTGCTGTGCAGTTGCTGTGCTGCTGAATTGTGTCACCAGCCCTTTCTAGGTATTCTCAATGTCTTGGAAACAAATATTCCATGGTAATAGAGTTAACAGTATTTTATTTTAAATAGATTTAGGATTTTTTCTTCACCTTAATGAAATAATGACAATGAATTGTATAAGGATAGTTACATAATTTTGATTTGTGATAATAATACATGAACATCAACCTACATTTCCAACAGTAAAAAATACATGTTTTATGCTGCCATTATTAATTAAATTATAAAATAATACTTAACATTAAGGGACAATATTTATGATGTATTGTTTTATTTTAGTTAAGTAATATTGCACTGATTGTGCATTTATAATAGATGACCTTATAAATATCTATGTATAAGACAGATTGGATTTATACGGGTATTTATTGCTGATGGGATTGCAAATGATTCTTTTTATTTGTGCTTTTCTGAATGCTCTAAACTTACTACCATGTACATGTACATCCTTTGCAGTCAAACTATGCACATCAGCATGTAGTAAAATATATTCTTTCTAAGGAAATACTGCATTCATTCTTAACAGTCTATTTTGTATATTTGAGAGGTCCTGTGGTTTTTCATAGTTGGCCTATTGATCTGACATATGTTAATTCATATAATCGGTACAGAGTCTCCCTATGCAGCTTGGATTCATAGTGATCCTCCTGTCTCACCCTCCTCAGCCCTGGGATCATAGGTGTGCACCACCACACCTGGTTTCAGGGCACACCTTAGTTGGCCTGGGGCAGAGCCAACACAGCATGTGATACCAGGGATCGAACCCCAGACCTTGCACTTGCCAGGCAGGTGCTTAGACTGCTGAGCAATCTCCCTGATCCCTACTATTTTGATAGATTTGTTAAAAGTAAATCATTCATGTGACCTCAGAAGAAGCTTCCTCTGGGTATCCCAGGCTATATTAATCCTTAGAAAGCTTTGGGTTCCGCTTCCTAGAAATGTGAAAAGAAGCAATCCCTTCAAATATTTATTTTTACCACCTGGCATTAATTAATGTTTTTATGGAACAAATTTTTATACATCCTTCCTATCACTGAATCATGTAACAAATGCAGACTGGGTGGTATAGTCTCACTTGACAAAAGAAGAAAGGGGGAGATGGCTCTGTGGAATAAGCACTTCCCTGGCAAGCACAAGGGCCTGAGTTCAATCCTCAGTTCTGCTAAAAATAAATAAATAAAATAAAAGAAGAAAGAAGGGTATTGAAGTAATTACACAGCCAGACAACGGCAGAGCTAGGAAAAATTAAAAGCCTGTCATCCCCTGCACCATGCGAACCAATATCATCTTCAATTTGTGATGGTCAAAGCATGGCTCTCCATGGGTGAAGAGCAGGACGAAGCTCTTCCTGCTTCATCACTGTCTTCACTGACAGTGGCTTGGCCCTGATAAAGTCTGTGTTGTTCATAAAGAAAAGGAAGTTGTTTACCACACAGAACATCAGCAAGAGCCCAGGCTGTGTACGAACTCTGAGACCCTTCCTGGCCTCCACAGTGACAAATAGGCTGAACACAGGACCTCAAGTGGGAGGCATGGTTAACCAACTGCTTCTGCTGTGTCAGCTGTCCTCAAGCCTGCCTTTAAAGAGAGCGCATTCCTCTTCCAGCTGACTGCTTCATTTGTCCTAACCCACACGTTTCTTATGCTCACCATTCTTGTTTTATTTTTATCTTCTAGCTCCAGAATGTTCTACAGTCTGTCTTCCTTAACACCTTCTTTCTGGACAATCCTACCCTTCTAAATCCCCACAAACAAGATCATGGGGTGGTGTTCAGCCATCCTGGCTTTCCACAGCATCCAGCCTGTTCTTAGGATCCCAGGGTTATTGTTAACAGTGACTTCTCTCACATCTGCTCACCACAGTGGGCATGAAGAATCCATGAGGTGGGGAGAAGAGACCTAGACCCAAGATCTACATCAAAGCCTCATTATTCCATCAGGAAGTTGGGTCTGCTCTATTTCAAGTTTATCTAGAATCTGACCATTTGTCACTAGTTTGCAACTCTACTGAGGTTCTAAACTCGTAATGTCTTGCCTAGATCACCTGGATGTCCCTGCCCAGTCCCCAGTTTATTTTAGAATGCAGTATTGAGAGCCATGTTTTTAGAACATAAGGTAAAGAATGCCACCTCTCTGCTTGGAGCCCTACCATGCCTCCCCATTGCTGCAGATGTTTAAGTCACAGTGGTGACCCAAAGGGTCGTTCACAATGTGTGCCCCAGCCGCTCCCCTCACTTGTCTGACCTCAGCCTCTCTGGCTCTCCTTCCCTAGCTCTGTCTGCCACACTGGCCTGCTGTCCCCTGCCATCCCTCCTTTTGGGTCTTTGCTCCTCCTGCTCCTCTCCTTGGAAATCTCTTTCCCAGAAATCCACGTAGATAACTCCCTCTCTTCCTTAGTTTTTGCACAAATATCTTCCTGCTTAAGAGGCCACTCTGACTATCCTATGTAAAAATTACCAACACTTTCCCCAAACGCTTGGCCTTCCCTATGCCATTATGATATTTTTCCTCATGGAGTTAATCTTTTTTTTCTAAGAAGCTACATATTTTCCGTATTCATTATATTTATTTCCTACCTTCCCTCCATATGCTAAATTCTGTATGGCAGAGATGTTTCACCTGTTTTTCTCACTGATTTATTTCAAACACTGAGAACAGTCTGTCATTAGAAGAGTTATGCATGGTGCCTTGTGTGCAGCAAAAAGCTAAATGCTTTTTATTATGAAAAAGTGGCCCAGGCCCTTTTCTGGAGCCCATATGCACTCTCCCTGACTCCGAGTCTCTGCGCGTCACACCCCTGAATTGAGGCTACACTCAGGAGGCTCCAAGGCACCCACCTTGCCAAGAGCTTCTCTGCCATCTTTGTAGCTCAGTTTGTGTCTCAACAATAGTGAAGACAAAAGCAGCTTTTGCACAGATGGATGTGCCTAGCTCCCCTGAGAAGGCCTGTAGGAGTGCGAGTGCAGCCCACCTGCGCTGTGCCCCAAGGGACAGAGCCACACTAATGGCGCCAAGTGCCCAGCCGGTACCTGCGGCTTCGAGTCCTCTTCGTCCTTGTAATAGTAGAGCTGCTGCGCCTTCAGCACGAAGTACCTCTGCTGCCAGTTCTTCACAATGGACCGCTGCTTCTTCAGCCAGCCCATCTTGAGGGGCCTCTCCAGAGGGTTCGGGGTAGACGATGACTGGAAGCTCGCCATCTGCTCGCTGGTCATCACGCTCCTGGACCGAGCTACAGAGAGGAATAAAGCGGCCGGCTGACTGAGGGACACAAGGCAGTGGGCAGGAGAGCAGGAGACGAGAGAGGAAGCCCCAAGGGGGCCGGAGCAGTGAGGAGGGCCTCAGGCAGGTCAGCTGAGGGGTCCACCTCTGCATCAGAGAAAATCCCCCCTGACTCGGACAGGAGCGGAGGGGCCTGCTAGCTCCTGATCAGAGCTAGACCAGGGCTCGTACAGTCCGGCAGCTGCTGCCGGCCCCCACATGCTGCAAAGTGAAAGATTGGCTGGAGCCTTCTGAAGAGGAAGTGGCCGCAGCATCTGACAAAAGGTGCTTCCTTTTCCTGCGTGGGAGTTGGTATCTGACAAGAGAGAGGAGAAAATAATGCCTCATTTTCTAAGGGTTGAGGGTGAGCCCTACTCAGCTGCAAAGGCCACCGGAAGCTGCGTGGGCATTTGTCCATTCAGAGGAGGCGCCAGTGTGTTAGCTTAGAGCTCACTGTCCAATAGCAGCTTCTGCAGCAGACCCTACTAACCTCTGAGCCTACCCACAAGACCAGGCTACGGGGAGTTGGCACCGCCTGAATTTTCCTGCCACATGTCTAGTGCTCTTTTGCCCTCTTTCCGTTGACAGTTTACACTGGACCGAGCGCCTTTGGATAATGCCTGTGACCTTTCCAGTCAGGTTGTCAGTGGCATGACACCCCTGAAGCAGGACTTGAAGCCAGACCCTTCCACCTACTGTGTGCTGTCATTGGTTTTTGTTTTCCCATGGAGTTCTGCTTGTCACTTGAGTCCTGACCTGTGCCTCTACATCCTGGCTCCAAGGGACTCCCACCTAGGATAACTCTGTCCTCTGATATCTGCAGCTACCCATCAATGCACCCTAGTTTCTGTTCGACCTTTCCTTCAGATGCCACCTTCTCTCTTTCCCAGGCAGTTCAATAAGGACTCTAAAACTGTGTTAGGGCTCCTTGATTTTGAGCTGATTGCCCACATTTGCGAATGGCTAGAGTTGGCTTGTCTCTCCTTCTGCTGGAAATCCCTTTATTTGGTTTTTTATTGATCTTGAGGACATTTATAACATATAGTAAGCATGTACTTTTATTCCGGGTCTGCCATGTGAGCCCTGCCCCCAAGGAGTGCTGTGATGGCAATTGAGACTGGGCATGGAGGTGCGCCTGTGATCCCAGCTCTTGGGAGGCTGTAAACAGGTGGATCACTACAAGTCTGATCTAGTAGTGAGACCGTGAGCACCCTGTACACCCTTCCCCCAAAACAGTCCTTCATCAACTTTCCTCTCTTCATTTCTGTCTTTCAGGTATTTAATCCCTGACTCTTCCCCATTGCTTTTGATTCCTCTCTTTTCATTTCCTTCTAGGCTTGTGGCTTTCAGCCTTTATTCATATTCATGGAGAACTTTGAATAATAGAATTTAATATAAATTCCTTCTTTCACTGAGTCCAGCTCACTCCAGAGTCACCATCCTATTCAGTGTCCCACCCTTCTATCCTGTAGTGCTGGCTGAATAGAACTCTGCCCTCCCTGGGCTCCCTTGACCTGACAGGTGCTCTGTGTCCCTGTAACATACCCTTACACCTGGGTTCCAGCTTGTAGTTGCTCTTTCCTTCTTACTAAAGGCATGGAGAGTTTCCAAACTATGCTCAAAGCTATGCCCTGTTGTGAGCATTATCACAAAAGCACATATGCTTGATTATGGTTTTTAAAGGTTTTCAAATTCTAGTGAAAAATGGGCAGCACGATTGAAAAGGGTTTGCTTTATAGCAGCAGATCTTTGCACTCCAATTAAGAACTTTATTTTAGATCTTGTTCCTTGACTACTCACTATGTTCAAAGCCTTTCACTGGGGCTGATCAATAAAACTATATAAATGATCCAAATACACCACAGGAAGGTTTGAGCAGAACTGGGAGGGCAGGAGTTATCTGAAGGACCATATACATCTCTGTATCTGTGTAGGTCAGAGAATGTTCCTTGCAAACATTTTTATCTCTTCTGGAAAAACATCTGGTAGACACAGAATTAGAAATGTAATTCACACGAACCCTTTAGAGGATGTGCAAGAGTGAGGCAGTCAGATCTACTCGGCCACCATAGTAGCCTCAGTGTGACCCATTTTGTGTGACTTTGTGACCATCCACCCAAAGCAGCATGGGACATGGGGGTGGGGCTCCTTTGCAGGAGTATAAAAAGGAATCTTCCTATGGCCCTGGGCTGATGCCACCAAATGATGACAACATAGGAGAGGTGCCCATATGGTGGCTGTGAGAGCCCAGGCCCCTTGACTCACTCCAGAATCCTACAGGCCTTGCTAGGACCACAGTGGGAAGCAGAAGAAACAGAGGTCTGCAGCAATGTGGCAAAAGGGCAGGGGTTAGGAGGAGCCAGCACGGCACTACAGATCGAAGATAATTCACTCAGAGTAAAACTCAGTAGCTAGGGTATGACTTTGTGCTTACCTCTGGGAAATTTTTCATGCTTTGTCATGGCAAAACCAAAAATAACCAAAACACACCTCTGCTAGAAGCACCTATGCATTGCAGAATGACCTGTCAAGAGCAAGAATAGTCTTGAGGAGAACTTGTTTTCCTAGACCTGAGAAAGAAGTGGTTGGATAACCTCAAGAGAGGAAAGCAAGTACCTGTCTGTCTACAAAGCCCTAACTAACTTTATTTTATAATCAAAAGTGATGCTGCTTACCCGTGTATCTACCAGTGTTTCTTGGGTGCTTGTTGTCTTTTCCCCATAACTGGTGTGAACGTGGGCTCTGGAATATGTTTCAGGTTAGAAGCTGTGAATCAAACATCTACACTGCTGAAATTTAATCCAAACAAGGGGTTGTAGGTTGACCACTGGGGGCTTACTGAGTCAGTGACTGAGCAAGAACTCTTCCTGTCTCATGTCCCAAGGGGTCTCCTGTCTAAACCCTCAGCATAGTTTAACAGCCAGGCCTTTCAGAGAAGAAAGCTTGGTGGGTCTTGGTTTTAACTAACTTTGTTAGTTTCATAGAACAATCGCTCTTCTTTTTGGGTGTGACCCATTCCAGGATGCAATAAACAAAGAGACTTGTTACTATTAATGGAGGCTTCCTCATAAAGAAAATAATAGCCATGATAAGCTTTGCATGTGAGCCAGTCTCTGTACTCAGTGTGTCCTCAGTAACTATGGAAGGCTTGAGCCACACATAGACTGTAGAACGGGCTGCAGGGGGACCAGCGAGGCAATTTAAAAAAATACACTCAGTGTTTGCAAAATGCTCTGGAGCAAGTGGGAAATGAAGGTTCTAGTGAGGCCAGAAATCTATTATTACTCTAGTAGACAGACAGAACAAGCCTCTAGCTAGCACTGTGCTGTACGGGACACCAACCATCACGAGTGACTATGCACACAGAAATGACTTAAAATGCGTGAGGTTAAATGCATTTCCTTACTCACACTAACCATCTTTCAAGGGTCATGGCCATCATAAAACTTTCCATCATCCCAAAAGATTCTGCTGGGCAGCACATATTGGAATCCGAGTGCTTTCATTACATACCATGGGATGTAATAAGCCATGAGGGCATGATAGCATTTTACCCAGTAGATCAGAAGGCACAGAAATCAAGTAGCTCTAAGTGGAAGAGTGAGACTTCAGCCTTGACCCGAGACGCTACCGAGAACCGGTTCGTGTTTCTGAGCAAGGGAGGACCATAAGAAAACACAGATGAGTTATATAATCACACTGTTCATGCAGAAGATGAGGAAGGGTAGCACAAAGGAGAGAAGCTGAAAAAAGCACCACATCCTCAGGGATGGTATTTTTGCAACCGAAGTTATCTGCTCTGTGCCCCAAGTTAGAGCAAGAGAAAATTAAAGAGGGAAGTCTGAACAGAGAAGTCAACTGGGAGACACTGTCACTTCCTTTCTTTATCTTCTCAGCATGTACCACCTGGCCCAGAAAATAATCACAAAGCCTGCTAAGGTCTGCCTCTGACGCTTGGCCCCTGTCTGCTCTCAGCCTGCCTCAGTCTGCTTTCTACCGTACTGCACAGGGCCGTGGCTGTGCGGTTGAGTGGCCCCTTCCCAGCTGCGGGTCTAGTGAAGGTTTTTCTCCTTGCACTGATGGGAGCTACACATGAGTTTGGGAGCCATGTTTGAATAAATTTGCAAGGGAATGAAATTCATGGAGCTCCAACCCAGACCTCTCTGCAAAGCTGTATACCCTTCTATCTGGCTGCTCTTTGGACCTCAGGGAGACTCTCAGGCTCCTCAGTTCTTTCACCACAGCCCTGCTTCTGACCTCCTGCCTTCCCCTCTTGTACTGATAAATGCCTCAGCCTGCTTCCCAGCCCGTGTGCCCCGTCTCTGTGGTGTGCTATGAGCAGTACCTTCCCAGCTGATCCACCAAGCTGGGACCCTGCCCCTCCCTACAATCAGCACAGACACTGTTTACAGTGCAGTTCCTCTAGAACACAAACTGAAGTTCCTCTCCTGCCTAACGGCCTCTGATGACTCCACCACAGCCCTCTTAAAAGACACAGCCTAACCCCCTGCTACAGAATCTGGATTCTTATGGATTTTCTCTGCCATGTTCATTTCTTGCTTTTCCTCACCCCAAACCCCTCCACCTTTCCCAGGAAGATAATGCTATTCCTCTGGCTGGCTGCCCATATCCACCCTTCAAGACTCACTTCAGGCCATGGTGCTGCAAGAGGCCTTCTTGGCCCAGTCACTGCCTCTCCCTACCTCTGCTTCCTCTTCCCTGGGAATACACGGACACTGTGGCTCTTCTGCCCTCCCTTGCCCTCCCTTTGCACTTGCAGCCTAGAGAGGTAACAGGATGGTGCTCTGCTGCTTGGGCCTGGCTCATCCTTCTATCTGGTGCCTACCTGAAGAGAAGGTGGGATCGAGCAGCAGGGGTGCAGGGGCTGCAGCTGTGGCTATGGCACAGCTCATCTCTGAGGGCCAGTTTCTTCCTCTGCGAAGCTGTGATAGCCTTATGTAGCAAGTAATCCGCTGGGATTAGGGATGGTAAGTGGATCCTTCCCACTTTAAGCCATGAGTATTAAACAGAAGCTATTATTACTGAACTAATACTACTATTGTCGTATGGACCACCATTTAGGGGAACTGGAGGGTCCATTAAAATGGTGCAATCTGAAAGGTATCATTTGGACTTTATGATGAATTTATCCTATGACTACCTCCCTTTAGCTTTTAGTTCCAAATTTCATTTTTTTATATGAAAAACACCCCTTATAACATGTAATGAGCTGTGAGAGCAATGACAGTAAAGAAGCTCTATCCATGTGCTTTGAAATTAAACTTGGGGCTTCTTGGGGTATCCACCCTTGAGATACATCTGGATAACTTAACTCCTTGAAATATCTGATGTTTCCTGAATGCCAGCCTCAGTATCCCAGATCCAAGTGGATTTAATTTTTCATGGACTATATAACTTGTAGCAATGGTTTTCATTGTGTGACAAGTGAGTGTTTCAATCTAAAAGAGGAAATTCTACTATGAAAGGAGTTTAGCACAGACAGCTGTATCTTCTTGCCAGAAAAGGTTAAAGTGCTGTCTCAGTAGCAATGTAGTGACAGAAAGAGACAACTCTGTGTGTGTGTGTGTGTGTGTGTGTGTGTGTGTGTGTGTGTGTTGAATTGAGGAAGAAAGAGGACTAGCTGTTTCTTTTTTCTAGCAACTCTAAATATCTAAGATAGGAACAAGGGTTGAAAGTTTTCCAACCCTGGGGCCAGTCCAGGTCCAGATGACCTCTCCGGGTCGCTCCTCCCATGTGCCCATTTCTGTCCTCCTGAAGCATCCCACTGGCATTTGCTTTCTGGGGCTTTGGTGTCTCTCAGCTGTGTAGAATACAGTTGCCTCTTGTGGGTCTGTGTGTCTCCATCGGTTGCAACACCTCACCCGGCTTTCTCTGCCTATCTCTGCATAACAGGAAGTCAAATGTAATAACAAGAAACTTGCAGAATTGTGAGCACTTCCTACTAACCACTGCCCGAGAGCTGCCTCTTCCTTAGCGCAAAGCAAAATGAAGATTTGGCCATTGGTGGGTAAAGTGAGCCTGAGGTGACAATGCCGCCAAAGTAACTGCACATATGGCAACTGCAGGCTTTGCCAGACTGGGATTCAAGGAAAAATAATTCACCTTGTGGAAGACTAATGACCGCTGTAAGCTCTGGTCCACGTTATGATAAAATTAAGAGCATTAAGAGAAATAGTGAGTCAAAGCTAGTCATTTGTGTCAGCGAGGGATTTTGCTTCATTAGTCACTACTGTTCACGAATACTGCATTAGGATACTTTGTGTATTTGCATTTTATCAGCATAACTGAGCACCTGCATTTGATTGTAGGGATCCTCCAGGTCTAGGACGGGTAACCACAAGTGAGTCCTGGGCCCTGGGAGGCTGCACGTCTGGCCCTTCATACGCTGCCACTCTAGCCTTTACTATGTTTTGGGAGTAGTGAATGTAGTGTTCAGCTCCACTGACACTGTAAACAGTGAACAGTGCTTGCAACAAGGTGGCTCTGTGATACAGTCTGATAAAAAGAACCTGATAAACATCGAGGCCATTAGCTATGGATAGAGGACAGATGGCACCAAAAAAGAGTACTAAGGGTCATTAAGGCAAGGTAGTGAGAAAACAAAATATCCATACTTTTAAAAATGTGCACTTAAGCCTTAGAGGGAAAAATTACATCATGTCTGGAATTTGTTTGGAAATATCTCAGGAAAGGGAAGGGAAATGAAGGAGAAAAAAAAAAAGAAAGAAAAACAGAGGTGAAAATATTATTAAAACTTAGTACTTTTTGTATTTCAGTACTAGGTGTGTACATAGAAGCTGGTCATACTTTCTATGATGATATTTTATATTTTTGCATAGAAAAATCCTTTATCTAAGATTCTCTTAGTCTTATTTTCCCCCACAGGTCAGCTGTTGCCCTGAACTTCAACTTACCCCTTTTCCCAGGCCTGGATTTCCAGACCTGCTACTCCTCCAACACATAGCAAATGATACTACGCAGATGTTCCACCATACACGTACACACTCCCTCCCAGCCCCTCCATTTCCCCCTCTGTCACTTTATCAGTTAATGAGTGGGGCCCCTGGTATATCCAGTATGGACAATGTCTTGGGGAAAGTCAACTTTGCTCAAACTCTTTGTGGTAAAGAGGAGAAGACAGCAACATTCCAGCCTGGGGGAATCTCTGAGGAAGTCCAGGAAGAAATGACCATCTGGAATTCTAGGGGGGCTGACCTAGATAGATAGATAGATAGATAGATAGATAGATAGATAGATAGATAGATGCTATATAGATAGATAGGTAGAGATATGATAGAAACTATGCTTATCAAATGCAGAATTTCTGCTATGATTCTGCCCCAGACTTTGACAGTTTGGTTTTCTCTTTGAAGCTGTTAACTTTGATCAGCTGTGTGAAAAATGTTACTGGGGCTTTCCCTTTTACCACCCAGGGCCTTCACAAAAATGTCCCACTGATTCCGTAGGCATCTTCAGGCAGCTGTGGTACCCCTGTCTGCCAGATGCTGTCCGAGTTCACAAGGGGTCTTTGCCCTGATGCATCATTTTGTGGTCGGCCACTGGTTCACAGTTCCCAGAGGGGGAAAAATTTTTTTTATTTTTCTTTCTTTAAGCCAATCATCATTGAATGACAAACAAAGCTTCCACAGAGTGGGTGCAGAGGTGGAAGAAGCAACATTTACGATGGGCCAAAAGAAAATGGAACGAGAGGAACCATGGCTCAGCAGACTGATGTGACAACTCCCAATTCTGAGTCGCCTGACGTGGCCTGTTGGAATAGTAAGGGACCTTTTCAGTGTAGAAAAATATCTCACAGTAGTTGACTTGATAAATATACTGTAATAAAATACACATAACATAAAATTGACATTTTAATCTTTCTAAGTGTACACTGAGTAATCTCGCAGTGCCTCGTCACCATTTCCAGAATTCTTGGCGTCGTGTAAAACAGAAACTCTATGCCCATTAAACAGTAACTCCCCATTCCCCGCCCCCAGACCCTCTTAACTACCAATGTACTTTATGTCTGTGTGATTTGTCTTTTCTGAGTAACTCACATGGATGGAACCCTACCATTTTTATCTTTTTTGTGACAGTTTATTACTCAGCATAAAGTTTTCAAAGTTCATCTATTACAGAAATTTCTTCCTTTTAAAGACTAAGTATTCCCATTTTGTGTATATAACATTACTGTTTATCCATTCATTCGCCAGTGGAGTCTTGGATCATTCTCACATTTTAGCTACCAGGAATAATGCTTCTGGGAACATGGCATATGTCATGGTTTGTGTCTCGTTATCCCCCACAAACCTTCAGGCAGTCACTGAGGCAATTCCTAGAATTTGTGATCGGTTTGTGATCCAATGCTGTGATTATGGGTGTGAGGGCTACACCCTCCCTGGGGTGGGCGGCCTGGACACAATAGAAGGAAGGAAGAGAGGCTTGTACTTCCTCGGGCTCTTACAATTTTGCTGTTTTCCGTCAATATGAATGGTGCCCTGCTCCACGTGCCACTCCGCCTTGGAGCCCACAGAATACAGAGTGGTACCTCCACAAATCGTGAGCTAAATAAACCTTTCCTTCCTTTATTTTGGATGTTGGGTATTTTGTCTCAGTATTGAGAGAAAAGTAACAAAGACGGTATATAAATATCTCATTAAGACATCGCTTTCAATGTTTTTAGTGTATAACTAGAAGTGGAATTGCTGAATTATATGGCAATTTTCTTCTGATTTTTGGAGGAAACATCATACTGTTTTTTCAGAGAGGCTTAACAATTTTACACTCCCCCCAAACAGTACATAGAGGTTCCAGTTCCTCCACTCTTTTCAACACTTGTGATTTTCTGGGTTTTGGTTTGTGAAACAAACTGTTGGTACTGGCCATACCAATAAGTATGAGGAGCTGTCTCACTGCTGTTTGGATTTGCATTTCTTTAATGATTAGAGATGTTGAGAATGTTTTTGCACCACTGAGCCATTTGTATATCCTCTTTGGAGAAATGTTGATTCAAGTGTTTTGCTCATTTTGAAACGAGCTTGTTTTGTTCTGTGAAGGATTTTGCTATTGTTTTGTCTTCATTGGGATTTTCTGTCGGGGGAGGCTATAGTTCTAGGAGTTATCCCTACATTCTGAGTGGTAGTCCTTTATCAGATGTATGACGTTACAGAATAGCACAGATATATTTCTCCCATTCGTAGTTGTAGTTTTACTGTACTGATAGTCTTTTTATACATAATACAAAATTTTTGTAAAGTCCAATTTTGTCTTGGGAGTTGTACCTACAAAATCATTATAAAACCCAATGGTATTTTCTACCAATTTTTGAAACCTATATTTTGTTCAAGGAAGTATGTAGTTAATATCTAGATTATGATCATGGATTCAGTTTGATTCAATTTTTGTGTATGATGTTAAGGGGACAACTTGTTTCTTTTGGATGTGGGTATTCAATTTTCCTGGCACCTTTTCTGAGAAGACTGTTTTTTGCTCATTGAATTGTCTGGATCCATTGCTGAAAAACATTTGACCATAAGGTTTATTTCTGGACAATGTATTATAGTCCACCGGTCTATATATCTGTCTTTATGTAAATACTATACTATTTCAATTAGTATAACTTTGTAGTAACTACTATTGTAATTAGTATAGCTCAGCTCTTTTTCAGTCATGCCTGTTTGGTCCCCTGAGATTCTATACATATTTTGCTATTTCTATAAAAAAAAAATCACTGAAATTTTGCTCAGGATCAAATAAATTGCACATCCCTTTGAGTATTTTTAACATTTTAATGTAAGTTTTCTGATTTATGAACATGTTTATTTATTCCTATTTCTCTTACATTTTTTTCAGAATTGTTTTATACTTTTTGTAATGTTTCACCTTCTTTAATTCCTAAGTGTTTTATTTTTGATGCTAATATAAATAGAATTGCTTTTTAAATTTCCTTTTGAATTGTTTTCTGAATGGATCCTGCTAGATTTGTTAATCGATTCTAATGGTCCTTGTGGGAATTTCTAGGCTATCCTCTTCAACATTTAAGACCATATTCTTAGCAGAGATAATTGCATTTCTTCCTTTCCAGGTTTTCTATCTTCTATTTCTTCTTGTCCACTGTTCTGGCTAGGACTTCCAATCGATTTTGAACAGAAGCACAAAAAGTGCATATCTTCACTTTGTTCTGGTCCCAGTATTTCACAGTTCTCTGTTTTCAGTACTGCACATTCAATATGATGCTCGCTATGGGCTTTTCATACGTAGATTTTATTACATTGAGATAGTCGGCTTCATTTCCTTGTTTCTTGAGCACTTTCAACAAGGATTAAAATTTTATGCTTTTCTTACATCAACTAAAATGAGCATTCTTTATTTTTCTTCTTTCACTTTGCTAACATGGTCCAACATACTGACTGACTTGCTATGTGAGATCAACCTGCAATGCTGGGAACAGATCTCATTTCATCATGTATAATCTTTTGTTATGTTATTAAATTTAATCTGCTAGTATTTTGGTGAGAATTATTGTGCTCAGTGTTACAGGGGATATTAATCTGTTGTCCTCTCATATGTTGTTGCGTGTTTTGTAATTTTTTTGGTTGTTTTGTTGCTTTGCTTCAGTTATTGAAGACTGGACCCAGGGGTGCTCTACAACTGAGTTACACCCCAGCACCCTATTATGTTTTTAGGTTGAGACAGAATCTCACTAAGTTTCTAAGGCTTGTCTTAAACTTGGGTCCTCCCTGACACAACCTCCCAAGTAGCCAGGATTACAGATGTGCATTGTCATACTTAGCTTGTGGTAATTTTGACAGGTTTTGATATCAGAACAATTCTGATTTTACAGACTGAGCTAGGGAGTTTTCCCTCTTAAGTGTTTTTGACAAGAGTAGACGATTATTGTTAACTCTTTAAATATTGGATAGAATTCACTGGTGAAGATCAGATGTTTTCTTTGTTAAGATGAGTTTTAATTATATCAATCTTGTTATTAGTTGGAGGTATATTCAGAATTTTTATTTCTTCATGGTTTAGTCTTAGTTGTGTTTCTAGGAATTTTTCCACCTAGGTTGTCAAATTTATTGGTGTACGATTGCTCAGAACACTATCTTACAATGTTTTATTTGCAAAATAGTAATAGTCCCACTCTCATTTCTAATTTTAGTAATCTGAGTCTTTTGTTTTAATAGTTCATCTAACTTGAGGTGTGTCAACTTTACTAACTTTACTGTATTGATCTTTTTTGTTCATATATAATGTCATTCTTTGTCTCATGCCATTTTATATTAAAGATATTGGTGTCTTTTAACTATTTGCATGAGATGTCTTTTCTATCTTATTTCTTTCACTCTATTTGTGTCTTTGGAACTAAAGCAAATAACGTGTAGCCAAAATAATGTTGGATCATGTTTTCTTATCCATCTGTAAGTCATTTTAAAAGAGAGTTTAATTCCAATAACTTATAAAGTCCCTACCCATAAAGAGCAAAACTACAGCAGTTGCTTTGCTCTTTGTTTTCTGCACACTGCAGAGTGATAAAAAACATTTGTAAAATGAGAGTTTTATGGCTTCCTCAGGTCTGAAGAGGAAGGCTCAGGGTTCAAAGTGACACGGGAAACCTTTGTTTGTAAGGCCTAAGTGTGTGGGTGTGTGCATGTGGGCAGTGTCAGAAATGAAAACAATGAAAAAAGAATGCATTAGGCCACTGTAAACATTAAGCCATTCTAAAGAAAGAGTACCTGATGTTTACAAAATCTATCTAGTTTCCTAAGAACATCCAGATTATTAAAAATCCCTCTTAACACTAAAAGCACAGTTCCTAAAAGAAGTATTTGATACTAGATCTCATTAACAGTTTAAATTTTTGGTTTGGAAAGATACTATGAAACCAAAGAGTAAATAATGATTTGGGTGAAAATATTTGCAAATCACTATCTGACAAAATGTTTGTGTTCAGAATGAAGACTCAAAACTCAGGAAAGAGAAACAAATAATTTCTTAAACAGGGAAAATGTATGAACAGAGACTTCACCACCTGAAAAGATGTCAGTCACCACTAGTTGTTAGGAAAATGTAAAGTGAAAGCATCCTCATCCACTTCATTCATTTTGGTATCTCAAACAAATAAAGAAATACAGTCAGCAGTGTTTCCATCCATAAACAAGACCTTTTAATTCAAGAAGCGCTGGGTTTAGTAGAAGGGCCAACCAAATGTGGGTGTGTTTGAAGACTCCACGAAGGGGTTCTCTTGCCAAAAGTAGTAGAAAGTCCACTGGTGAGCAGAACACCTGACATCTAGGCTTTGCTCTGCCACTAGCTTACTGCATTCATAGTTAGGCATTTCACATAATCTCTCCATATTTTTTTCTCATTACTTTAATAAGATTGTGCCAGCAAGAAACAGATAATGGGTCAAGTTGATTTAACACATAGACAGGCAGACAGACAGGAATATGCATATATAATGGCCCTCATCTGAAGGTGGCTTTACCTTCAAGTGGATATTTGGCAATGTCTGAAGATATTTATTTTTGCTTGTCAAAAAAAGTTGAGAGGGCTTCTATGAACATAGAATGGGTAAAGTCCAGCGACACTGCTAAAACCCTGAAATGCATAGGGTGGTCTTGATAACAAACAAACTTGATATTAGTCTAACCCAATATGTCCATACATTGAGGAGAAATGTCATTATATGGATAGTGTGTGTGTATATAATTTTTTAAGTATAGGAAAATCTTGAGGAAAAGAAAACATAACCCCTGAAGAATAGAAACTCAGGGCACATCTTTTTATAGGTTTTGAGTTCTCAGTAGCCCTTAAGGTCTCTTCTTAACACCCTAGGATCCACAGGATTTAGTTCCAAATTCCCACTCTCTGTGAATCTCAAGAGAAAATCAACCCAAGTCAGCTGTTTGTCCTCTTCCAGCTGGTCGTGTGCGAGCAGCCGGGGTTGTAGTGTGCAAGCTCTTGCCTTTCCATGGAGACTGGGCTGGGAGCCAGCAGAGGGCTAGAGCTAGGGAAATAGCACCTCTCCAGTCCCTACGACACTGGCCAATAAAGAAGTAAGAAATGTCACCTACCTGCTAGAAGCCTACCATTAAATAGATAACTGTGGATCCTGAGTAATTTAGATAAAAAGTGACAGGTCTGTCCTTGAAATAGGATTCTCTCTGTCTGTCTGTCTGTCTCTCTCTCTCTCTCTCCCTCTCTTCTCCCCTCTCCCGTGTCCTTTTCCCCTGATCCCTCTCCCACTGCCCCCTCTCCTTAGTCCCCTTTCCTTTCATCCTCATAAAGAATAGTTTGTATCTGTATCATTACTACAGACCAAATGAAACCACAACTTATGTTCTGCAGTTTGCACCATTGAGTTTATTAACTTTACCAAGTACTATTGATTTATGTTAGTCTAAAGTTTTGCTCCCTCATAGATATGTGAATAACAATTTTTCTGACTGTCTTTTATGATATAAGGACCAAGTGAGGTGATTGAAAAGATAATAAATCCCTCACCCAACACAGCAAGTAGGATCCAAAAACATCACAAGTGAGATCCAAACTCCAATCTTTTACCACACATGGTCACTGCATTTTAGAGCTGAGAAAGTGGCTACCATCATCGTCCTGCCCAGCTGACCACTGGGCAGCTCCAGCTCAAAGTCTGCCCAGAGCCTGGGAAGGTTTGCTGCCGGCCAGGGGGTCACCTTCAGCTTTAATTCCCACATCAGTATGGAGGGTGGAGTCTTGTGCTTCACTGGGATGGACAACTCGGCAACAAGAAGCTGCTCTAGGAATTTCATTAGGTGTCTCTTTCCTGTTGGTCCAGACCAGGAAAAAGGCTAGGAAAAGACAAGACTGTGCACTGGGGAACCCAGCTTCTTGCTGGTCTAATCTTCTCCACCTTCCTCTACGCACAACTCCCAGAAAATACCGCGGGCAGGCCAGAGGGGGCAGGCTAGAGGACGGGACACATCGTGTTATATCTAGGCAAATTTTTTACAAGACTTTATTGAGGGATTTTTCTGAATTTGAAAGCCTAAAGCAGTGGGATTTTTAAAACTGTTTAAATTGACTATACATATTCATGAGTTTCATTTTGGTAGATTCATACATGCACATACCTCATGGTACTGTGGTTATTTTCACTGTCCATTACCCCCTTGCCACCTGATTTCACATTTTGGGGGGATTTCAAAGCATATCAGACCTTGTGTGTCTGTATATGCACACAGTTCATTCAATTTTAGGATTGTAAATTCCTTGATGCTAATCTACGCACACAAAGGGAGAGACAGAATATAATGGTGTAGATACAAGTTGGAGATAATAGTAAGTCACTCTGACATCGTTTGGGATAGAAAAGAAAAATGGCAGAGGTGGGCACAAGAAAGGAAGAGGAAGGCTCTCGCATCTGGGGAGAATAAGCTCCTCGTTGTCCTATAAAGTGTGCCAAATGCCCATAGGGATCTTCTACCTCTCCCCTTGTGCCATTGACACTGGTTCTCAGCTGTACATGCCTGAGGTCTTCCTGGTCCATACAGTTGCACTCTGCCTTCCATCCAGAGTTCCTGGCACATCAGTAAAAGAATATGAGTTGGGATTGAAAAGCCTGGCTATGAGGAGGCCAGCAGCCCCGACTCACGGGGTGAGCCAGCAGGTCTTCCAGGCTGTCCCAGTTCTCCCTGAGGATAAGCAGGATGTTTTTTTGTTTGTTTATTTTTTATTGCTTGATAAAATTGCAGCTCAGACTTGTAGTGATTCTCCTGTCTCAGCCTCCCCAGCACTGGGATTATGGGTGTGCAACACCACACCCAGTTCTGGTGGCCGGCGTGGAGAGCCTGGAGTCTTGGAGCTGGCACAGCTTGTGGTTCTGGGGATCAAACTTGGGTCCTTGCACTTTCTAGGCAGATGCTTAGACTACTGAGCTATCTCTCTGGCCCTGAAGTTTTTAATCTTATGGGATGGAATAAGATCCTGAAATATTTAAAGAGTTGGAGTAGTATATAGCTTTTGGAGTTTGCTGTGTTAGTTTTTAAGTCCTTCTAGGAAACTCCACAGCTAATTTACACTTAACTAAGTTTAGGTGTGAACCAAGTGGCAGGTGGTTTTGCTGAGAGAAAAAGTGTGTGACCTCATTTCCTGAATCTATTGATAAATGACATCAGTAACAATTATTCACACCTCATGTATTATAAACAAAACCTTCATCTTTGTTATTACCAATTCCCTAAAGTGTGCTTGCCCACTAATCAAAATTATAGAATATAAATAGTTCTTTAATGTTCACTTTTAAAGAAGAAAAACTCAAGAGTCAAAGCTATCCCAATAAAGTGACATAACTCCAAATTAATCCAAGTGCCTCATCCAATCTGATACAGGCGTGGCCCACGTTTTAGCAGAACTCTCAGCTGTGAATCCCAGTCTTCGTTTCATATCTGAACTCTTGGGATCTCACAAAAATGAAAACTCCCATCATAAAATGGAAAACGCAAATGCATCAATTTCCTAATGAAAGTAATTAGTATGCATCACAAACATAAGCTAATAAGAATGATGTGTAATTGAAAAGGAAATCAAAGAGTGAAAATTTTAGAGTGTATATATATACATACATATATATATATATATATATATATATATATATATATATATATATATGTCATATTCCTGGATACTTAAATTATAATGCCTGGAGTTGAAATGAAGTAGGGGATTTTTAAAAAAAATCTTCTTTGGGGAGCCAAAGTTTAGAACTGATTAATTAGAGAAAGGTAGAAATTGTTCATCTCCAGAGCCTGGTGCTGCCTGTGCAAGATTCCCTTGAGCCCTGGGGTGACGGCTCATAGTCATGCAAATGCTAACACTGGGGAGCTTGTAGAGAATGGATGAAGGCCTTGAAAAGCAGAGGCTTGGAAATAGAAAACAAACAGTGTAATCTAAGCCTAAAGTGGAGATAAGGCAGAGGGGATTTGTGGTTTAGATGGGAGACAAAATTAATAAAACTGTTTGGGTAGGAGGAAGTCCTAAGGTTAAGTATGAGCTCAAAGAAGATACACTTCCTAGGATCTAAGGTGACAGAATGCTAAGACTGGCTTTGAATTACAGAGCTTGATGCAAAATGGAAATGTGGAACCTCTTGTCCAAAATAATTAAGATTTAGGATAGGCCAAACAGCTCAGTGGATTAAAGCTCCTGCAAGCAGGTGCAGGGGCAGGGGTGCAGGGGTAGTGGGGTGTTGATCCCCAGGTCTGCTGTATTGCCCCTACCCCAGGTCACGCTGAAACTGCCATTGAGGATGGGCATGGTGGAAGCCTGTAATCCCAGCTACTGGGAGGCTGTAAACAGGAGAATCACTGCAAGTCCAATCTAGTAGTGAGACCCTGAACACACTGTAGACCCTTCCCTAAAATATAAAAAGAATAAAATAAAAATCATTAAGACTCAACTAGTTCATCACAGCAGAACATGAAGCCCAGCATGGGACCCTGTGTGACTGAACACAGACTTCACACCCATGCAGCCATCCCTGAAAATGAGATTTTGGTTATTAGATAGAGCAAGGAGTGCTCAGCACCGGGGGCCACAGCAGGATGAGTAGAACTGACTAATGCCAGCTGTCCCTAGGAAGGACGTACACATGCTAGCTCAGATCCTTTCAGGTTTTCCTACTCATTAGAGAATTCACGAATGGTAGGACATTTCACAAATGGAATCTGTATGCGCTGGCTAACTGTTGAAGAACTGAGGGCATCAGAAACTCTGGAGAAGTACTTGGTGGAAGAGTCTGCAGACGGGGGCCATCTTGGTGCAGAAGAAGGGGGAGTTGTGTGTAAATTCTGCCATGACAACATATTCCAACAAACTCTGGTACCCTATGACGTCTCCCGAGGCCGTAAGACCTGATTCTCTTTGAGAGTTGCCCAGTAAGGCCTCCCTCTGGTCACAGTTGCCCCTGGAGACCAACTTCTGGAGCTTTGCTGGTGGGAAGCCTCAGGGCTTGGTGTTCACAAGCAGCAGCAGCTAAGGAGTCACAAGGACACACCTGTTATGGCTTGTATATGGATGTGCCCCAAAGCCTCATGCATCCAGAGGTGGAGCTGGATCTAGGGTGTGTGCTGTTGGGACCAAGGATGCAGTGCTGGATTGATTCATGATTTGATGCTAGGATTAAATCTGCCCCACCCTGGCTATCAGCACTACTCACTCTAAGGGTAGGTAGCCTGGATAAGATATAAGGGATGGAAAGAGGGCCACTGCTTATTGTTTGTTGCTTTCTGCTTGCTGCTTTTCTGCCTTCTGCCTGCCATAAAGTGTTTCTCTTCTGGTCTTGTTCTCTGCTAAGCCATCCTGCCTTGGAGCCAAGCAACTATGAACTAGAACCTCTACAAATTCTGAACCAAATCAACCTTTCATCCTTTAGCTTTGGTTGTTGAGTGTTTTGACTAAGCAATGAGAAAAGTAATGAAAACAACACCCACCCTCTCTTACTGCCACCTCCAGGTGGCATCTGAGTAAATCTAATTGGCACAACACAATCTATTTCGAGGACCTTAAATATAAGAGGCCTGAAAGGTACTATGGCTAGCATTCCACCCTCCCCATGAAGAGGGCAGGTCTAGTGAAGGTGTAAATAGCAACTCTCACTGTCAGAAACAGACAGGCAAATAATTACATTCTGAATCTGTAGTTGATACATTCCACTTGTCTGCTGGTTTGTGGCTGCTGAAAACTGACCTTCAAGGCTTTCAATAGTATTCTCCTTGGTGCAGATCTTGCCTCTCAAAGAATTATGTAGAAGCACAGCGTTATCTATCCCAACTGTACTGTCTATACACACACATCATGATTTTTTTCCTTCTACACCCCTTCCTTTGTCTACACCTGTCAAAAGTGGGCACTTCATTGACATTCAACTAACTTAGGTGCTTGAACTCGACACCACAATCCAACACAGTCCAGCATTCTACAACCATAGGGAGTTATTCAAAGAAATTGTCGACCATATCCATTTACAGCTCAGCTTAATATTATGGGCTCACGATGTATACTTCATTTTTATATTTTTCTGCTGGATGGTTAAGACCTAGGTAGATCAAAACTTATATACCAACACATGAACTTTATATTTCCTATGTGGTCATTGAAGTCCTCTCAGGGTTTATCTTGTAGTCCTGTACATTATTCTGTAGTTCCTTTGTCTGTGTCATCCATGTGGATGAGTCACGGCCAATGCTTGACCAGATTGCTCTC